>QRBJ01000028.1:0-278219 GCA_003709865.1 Chaetothyriales sp. CBS 132003 | reverse complement strand
AGTAGTAGTAGTAGTAGTAGTAGTAGTAGTAGTAGTAGTAGTAGTAGTAGTAGTAGTAGTAGTAGTAGTAGTAGTAGCAGTAGTAGTAGTAGTAGTTAAGGCTCCCCTGTTCTGCCTTTGGCCTCCTGCCCATTCTCTTCGCCTAGGGCTGGCCAGGCTCTGGCCATTGCTGCGCAGTAAGTAGCATCTCTCCCTCTCACAGAACTGGTCAGTGGATCTGGATCTGGCTGCCTCCCATCTCGCATCCTACTTTCCATTTCCCATCCTACTTTCCCTTTCCCATCCTACTTTCCCTTTCCCATCCTACTTTCCCTTTCCCATCCTACTTTCCCTTTCCCATCCTCCAACACCAAGTATGCATCAAGAAGGTTAGAGAGCAGACTGATCGATGCTAGTTGCTGCTGCTGCACTAGCTCTGTTTCTGCGGCTTGAAATGAGTAGGTACTGGGTAGTAGTGGGTACTAGGTACCAGGTACCAGGTACTAGGTAGTTGGTAGTGAGCCATCAACTCAAGTCAAAAGTCAATCTTCCACAAGCCATCGCCGATATAATGGCCCTGGGAGATGGCCGGGCCTTTCTTCTTGGCCCGCATCTCGTCGGTGCTCACGTCCAGCACGCCAATCATGCACACCTCCTCCTTACCCTCGGCCGCCACCGCCACCACCTCGCCCTTGTCGTACCCAGCTTCGCCACCGCCACCGTCCCCCGGCAGCCAGCCGCCGGCGCTCGTCAGCCCGGGCACCATCAGCGTCGCGCCTGACATGACAAAGCGGATGGCACCGCGGTCGATGCGTATCGTCTTGAACGCGTGCGGGTACATGTGCACGATCTTCAGGTGCGGGATCAGCGGGTCGTCCATGTGCTGGAAGAACAACGGCCGGTCATCGAGCGAGTACAGCGCCACGCGCTCCGGCAGCTTGATCAGGTCCAGTTGCGATTTCTTCGGCATGATCTCGTCCATGTGCGCCTCCAGCTGCGGGTATGTCTCGAGCACCTTGGCCCGGATGCCCCGCTGCACTGACGATTTTACTTTGGTCTTGGACCCCGCGCTCAGGTCTTTCTTGAACATTGTCGATGCTGCTGCGCTGGTGTTGGCTGAAAGGCGAGGAGGAGAGAGGGAGAGGCGGGATGGATAGGTAGAAGAAGAAAATCACGTCGTCGCCAGTCGTCGTTGTTGTTGTTGTTGTTGTTGTTGTTGTTTGTTGTTGTTGTTGGCTCTCTCTCACGTGCTCCCCTCTTTTACAACCCACCTCACCTTCAGTCCCCACTCAGAAGTTCACTATTCATTATAGACATCAACAGGTACTGATATTCTGCTATGTTACGTAGCTTTACAAAAGATCTACGACTCTCAGGGATTTTTATAATCAAGTCTTTATGAAATCCCAAGGTTTTTTGTAAATATTAATAACAATAATATTCAATTAATGTCTAGGTGGGCCTCTTAAGGCCTATACAGACTACTCCTAGAGTGGCGGGAAAAACCTATATTATATAGGAAAACCCTTTTGTAAATATTTACAATGTCTTCCACACACGGCGCGATTACCATCAAACTACGCAGACAAGAAGAGAGCCATCACACCAGGAATCCTCCATCAGCACATATCAGACCGATCTTGTTCCTGCTTCTCTACTACAGTGGCACATCAGATACCTCTGCAATACAAATCAGACCAATCCTGTTTCTGCTTCTACCTCTGCGATACAAATCAAACGGATCTTGTTTCTGCTTCCACCTCTGCGATACAAATCAAACGGATCTTGTTTCTGCTTCCACCTCTGCGATACAAATCACATGGCAACATTCGCCCACAGAGCCTCCCAACCCAGTGCTTTTTCGACCCCTTCTTAGAGTCATTCACATGTCTATGCTGTCATTGAATCTCAGTATCCCATTGCTTTTCATGATTCCGTTGACCCCCTCCGGCTCCATTGCAAAATTATGCAGCCTGGCAGCCTCGTTCGACTCAGTGTGGTCTTCAGCCCCCGTTGTGTCCGACACGAGCACGAGCCCAGCCTGCTTGATGGTCTGAATCAGCGCAGGTACCATCTTCAGGATCCGGCTTGAGCATGTCAGCCCCATGAAGCTGTTGGTCTGCGCAAGCCGAGCCGACTCTTTCAGCGACATGGAATGCCGGGCGTGGCCTGCCAGATGGTGGATTGCGTCAATCCCACCAAGGTTGTTGCACAGCAAGACAGGGTAGTTGGGCTGCTTCCAGTTGAGCGAGGTGCAAATGTTCGCGTTCCACGAGCTAAACACTATCGACCTGGTCAAATCAGGGTTCTGGGCCCGCAACTCGCGAGCATGATTGAACACATCGCCCAGGATGGCGTCGGCAAACGTGTTGATATCGATGCTGGAAGACACGCCCAGCTCCTTCTCTTCTTCGACAGACGGGTAGAGGATGTGCAGATTTACATTTATACTCGTGGGTAGAACAGCGAGCACGTCCTTCAGTGAGACCACCTTCCCACAGAGACGCTTCCGCCATTCAGTCAAACTCACCACTTCCGATGGCGGCATGGACGCGCCTCGCAGGGCGGCGGATGCCTGAAGGCCATACTGCGAGAGCGACGAGTAGCTGAGTGTCTTGACTTCAATGTCGAGCCCTGAATGATCGATCGTGTCAGAGGGGAAGACCACGGGGACGGCATCGCGGGTGAGTTGAACGACGAGACGGAGGTAGTCGCCCGATAGCGATGAGCCAGTGATGAGTCCGCTGCGGTCGTCAAGAGCCGATGTTGCCTTCCAGTACGTCGCGAATTGGGTGATCTCGAGCGGGTGCCCGCTGAAAGGTTTGATGACTTGGAAGGTGAATTGGATTTGGCCAACGCAGCGGAGCCGAGGGTCGAAGAGAGGAAGGCAGCATGAGCCGGAGCTGCTATCGATGGCGCGGAAAAGGTCGGGAAGAGCAGTCGATTTGGCAATCACTTTGGATCCAAACGTCGGGAATATTTCAAAGTCGACGGCGAATGTCGAGAGATTGTCCACCTGGAACGATACGGCACGCGAGTCCTCTTGAATGGGGAGCATGAGGTTGCGTGGGATCAGATCGGAAGATTTGGACGAAATTGTGATGCGTGCTGCTGGGTATCGTGCTTCGTTGAAGAATTGAATCGCCTTTGCCCCTCGGTCAAAGGTAATCAAGATGAAGCTCTTGGTGTCCAGGAAGTTATGGCCGTAGCGACGAAGCGGGATGATCGGCGGTGGGAGTGACAAGTCGGGGATGCCGTCAGCTTCCCCACTGTACTCTGCCGGTGTGTACTCCATTGCTGTGCTGGAAGAGCTGAGCAGCTGAGGTGCCATGGCCGGCACCAGCTTGCCAGATTCCCCCTTTTCCCTTCGACGCCGACCACTCCGCTCCCAGAGCAGATCCAAGCAACTCAGGTGGCCCTCCCACGTGGCATAGTAGGTGGCAGTCAGGCCCTTCTCGTCAAGCGAATCTGGGTCAGCTCCATTCTCGAGCAGGGTCCGGATGCAGGCTTCACGGCCCTCACTGGCGGCGTGGAAAAGCGGGGTCCACTGATACAACTTATCGCGCTGGTCCAAGTCTGCGCCATGCTGCTTCAAGAGTAGAAGCAAGTCTGGCGTATTGCTCGCCCTTGCCACAAGATGCTGTGGGTAGAGGCCCTCGGCGTCGGGCAAGAGTTTGGCATTCCTCTCCAGCAGCAAGGCTACGACCTCGCCCGACTCGTGTTGACAAGCAAGGTTGAGCGGGATATGATCAGCATCGGAGGCGGGATCGATCTGTGCGTTGTGAGACAACAGCAGCCGCACGCAGTCAACCCGTTGTCGAACAATACTGTGAATAAGTGGGGTAAAGTTGTCATGATCCTTGAGGTCGATCGTTGTCGGTGCAATCGCGAGAAGCTTCTGTGCCATTGGGATTCGGCCCCTCAGGCAAGCATAGTGCAGAGGCACACGCCCATACACATCCACTCGTGTTGCGTCAACTCGTCTGCTGAGTGCGTATTCTAGCACACTGTCTCTGCCGTAGATGGTCGCTTCATGCAGGCAGTTTCGCTCATTAATATCATCTTCTGCATTCAAGTCAACCAGATTCGAGTCCAGCAGAAGCTGCAACGACTCTTCTGGCGCGTCACTGATCGACGCAAGGAAAATTCTCGTGAACCTGTCACCGGCATTGGGCGCGCTTGACAGTCGTACAAGCCATTCTCTGAGGCCAGGAAGATTACCTGCAGAAGCTGCCTGTAGCACCTGCAGGTCAACATCACTATCCTCTGTGCCCACCCTTTGCCCGATGGACCGGTCCGCTGGCCTGGCGATGTCGTACTGCACGTTCTCGCCCTCGGCCCACGCTTCAAGGTCAAGTCGGGCGGTGGTAGCGCGATCAGAGAGATCCCTGAGCACTTCGCGATTAAAACACGGTTGAATCTCAACGGCACGGTGCAAATAAAGCTCCTTCGTCCTGGACTTTGAAGTCTTGTCCCATTTCTTCAGGATCTTGGAGATGGCAGTCTCATTGACTTCGACAAAGTGCTGGAGCTTGTTGAGGTCATTGTCGAATTGCTGGAAGCCTTCAACGAGGGTGACGAAGGTGGCCGAAATCCTCGAGTTCGCACTCAGCCGCGCCTGTATCACGCGTTTCTTATCAAGTAGGGTTTTAAGACGGAGGGAGAACTGTCAGTTGTCAGGGCCCGGTCCCATACTCCTCCTACGCACATCATCCATACCTCGGCCTCTTTTTGGAGATAGAAGACATTGACTTTCTCGATCTCCCGTTCCTACACGAATCAGCACAGGGCCGGAAAAACGGGAAAGGCACCGACGTACTAGACGAAAGAAGAAGACTTCCTTATTTGCCCTCAGAGTGGCTTGGGGGTCCTCCTGACTGACTTGGCCTTGCGCGATTATGGTGGGTGTGGCGCTAAGCTGCTTGATTAACTGTACCAGGGTGGGTTAGCTGTCATGTACGCCCGAGCCTGATGGGTCAGTCAGCCAACCTTCTTCAGAGCCTTGTAATTGAGAAAGCTGGCCGCATATTCTGGAAGATCCAGCTGCTGGCGCTGAATTTGCTTTCCGAATTTCCTAGTCTGATCAATGTCTGCGTCATAGACGACGGTGGCTGGAGAGCGTACATGGTTGTGACGAAATCAAAAACTGCGTGAAAATTGGTATGCTGGTTAGAGGGGTAGCTGCATATGAGAATCAAGCCTGGTTGGCCTGATCAGCCTGCTTTCAAGGGTTCCTGGGCCTGGCTATATAGTGAGACAGGCTCGTCTGATCATCTAGCATTTTGAAAGGGCTTGTCCGAGGTCGCTAAAGGTGGCTATCCTTCCATCAAGGGGGGAAAATTGCAGGGCGCTCAGAATGTCAGTGGTCTCTGGCACTACCCGACTCTGTCAGCGGGCTCCCCTCACAGGGTTTGCCAGTGGCACAGAAGAGTTTGATGCCAAGGCAGCGACGGTATTGGAAGGAACCAATCAAGTCTGTTGGGTTGCCCACGCGGTCGCCGGGTAGAAGAGCGATTGAAAAGCTAAGTCTAGCAGAGCACTTTGGAGGTCGTTACCAAGTTATAGAGAAAGCACCATGACCTGGCGATAGACTCGCAGTGGCATTGCAAATGGAAAAAACCTTGAGGTGTGACGGATGCCCCCCCAGGTGGAACATGCATGATAGGTCGACTGCGATTGGACCCGCCGTGGCAGTTGCAAGTCAAATGAGGTCTCGCGTTAGTTTTTCTTGGCGTCCTCCGCCCCAACCCAGCCTCGCGAGGCTGAGCCATGCCACTTTCGGAATCATATATCCCCAACCATCCATCGTTCTTACACTGAACGTTGACCACCAGTCTTGCATTCAAGACTAGGCGTCTCCTATGAAGGCTGATGCCGCACTTGGATGTCTGTTAATGATTGGTGGAATGCCATGGATTTTTTGATGGCGTCCCAAATAAGTTAATTGCGCACAATTGACACGCACCTCTTGGCCCTCTGCACTTCTTTTTACCTTTTAGTTTTACCTCAGATTTCTATTCCCCCTCAGATTTCTATTCCCCTTCAGATTTCTATTACCCCTCAAATTTCTATTCCCATCCTCAGACTTCTATTCCCATCCTCAGAAGCTTCACACTCTAGTGCCAGAGTCCGACAGCCTGGGTATGGCCTTCTCGAGCTCAGCAGCACGTGGTACTCCTGCCTCAGTGACATATTTCCATTAGTCCACCTCCAGACTCCCAGTTCGACGCTTCTTCATCCTGGCAGTCTACAAACTCCACCGTCATGACCATCACCTATGAACCCGCTCCCCCCTCGAGCCTCTAGCCGTCCAGGCCGTCATTTTAATCTAGACTCCCTCCCTACCATTGGCAAACTGCTAGACCTCTATCCTCCCTCAACTGCGTCCAAAAACAGCATCGCCTGTATTGGAAAGTCCGACCGATCCTATACCCCACCTCTCCCTCGCCCTTCTGACTGCTTGCCAACAATGACAAGCGCAGGTGTCTGCGGAAGACTAACCTGCGGCAAGAGCGGCATACTTGACGAGTAGATGTGCAAGTGCGATGATAATAACTATAGGCTTAGACTACTATACCAGCCAGCCAGAGGAAAAATAATAGCATATGTATGGGCCACGGCAGAGGATGAGTAGATGTTCGTGAAGAAGATGCGTGAAGATGATCGTCTGTCTAGCTTGGGCGAAATTATACTATAAGACCAAGTTGCAAAACGTTTGCAGAATCAAAGTCGACAGACAGTAGTAGGATTTGTACCAAGTCCCTCTTTGCAGGTTGGTGGCACTACTTACTGTCCAAGCCTTTTGGCAAACAAATTATAGAGTCTCTCTCACTATACCATATCATATCAGTCTTTGCTATTGCAAAAAATCAAACTGGACGATGAGTACCATGCAGGCACAAGTTACAGAAACAAGAAAAGCAAAATAAAGAAACCAGGGATTACTTAAAATACAGATGAGCGCACCAAGAGGGCATGCGTAGCATCACGTCCACAAGAAACGCAACACATGCCTGCCCATCCTCCAATACACCCAACAGGAAACCCCCGGAACCTTTGCTTTGGTGCTTTCGTGCCGCTGCAATCGTGCCTGGGTAACGTCTATTTGCAAAACACCATGTCCTCCACCATCCTCTCCGTCGCTATCCACACACCTTTTCTACCGTGCATCTCCATTCGCCACTATCATTGTCGTAGTATTGGCTTGCCGTTTGCCTGCAGTACATAGGATCCGACAGCGTAGGCATCGGAGGCGTAGGGCCGGGTGCAGCAGCTTAGCCGGAACCACCCTTGAACTTCTTTCCGAAGAGAAGAAGTTGGACCTCTGCATCCAGGTTAGCTTTGGCGACTGGCGCAAACAGTGTGAGAAACTTACGGTCGTAGATGGACAAGACACCAGCACCAGCCACACCACGGAGGATGTTGGCACCAGCACCCTTGAAGAAGGATCGGACGCCCTCAGCAGCCAAGATCTGGCGAGCAGCGTCCAAAGAGCTCTTGTACTTGACAGCCTCACCAGATGTCATCATCATGCGACGACGGATGGTGTCGAGAGGGTACGAAGCGATACCAGCACCAGTGGTGACAGCCCAGCCGAGCAAGAAGGAAGCCAAGAAGTTACCCTCAAGAGGACCAACCAGGAGAACGGGCTTGATGGAGTCGTACATGCCAAAGTAGAGACCACGGTAGACAACTATACCAAGAACAGAGGGGCCAAAACCACGGTAGAGACCGGCAATGCCGTCTGAGGCGACGGTCTTGCGGTACACGTCGACCAGACCGTTGAACTGGCGCTCACCACCCTTCTTGGCCGACTTGGCATCATTGGCAAGACGCGTACGGGCATAGTCGAGCGAGTAGACAAACAAAAGCGAGGTAGCACCAGCGGCACCGCCAGAGGCCAGGTTACCCGCCATCCCTTTCATGATAAGTCAGTATTGGACATGGGCCGACTGCAGCTCTCACAAACATACACTTGGCATAGCCATCTCGCTCCTTCTTGAACGCGAAAAGCTGCTTATAGGTGTCGCGGAAGGCAAAGTTAAGCTATCTCATGGTTAAAAAGTGCCCCATTTAAGCTCGGCTTCTTGATACTCACAGCCTGGGTGGGGAAGTATCGGATGACGTTGGCAGTGTTACCTCTCCATAGCGCGAGGACACCCTCCGACTTCATGGTTCGGGAGAAGCAATCAACAATGCCATTGTACTTCTTATCAAGACGACCTTGCTTGATCATTTCATCCTAATCATTTGTGAGCTTAATGCTTCTCAAGCCCCCAAGGGGGATATTAGAGCATTCGGTGCACCGGCGTCGGTGCTGTCCGAACCTCGTGGGAAAAGCTCCTACCTGGTTCTGGATGAGGAGCTTGACACGCTCGATGGGGGCAGCTGCAGTTTTCTAGGCCATGTCAGAGGTAATGGACTTATCATCTCGTTCCAGCGTCACTGATGGCTTACCGAGACCGCGGCGGAAACACCACCCACTGGTAGCAATGTCAGACACCAGCGCCGCACCTTGACTGAGCTCTCTCTCTCTACTTACTCAAAAAGTCGACGACGAAGCCGGGCCTGAATACATGTTAGCATTGGACTGACCACACGAGAGGTAGACTGGTGCTGCGCAAGCGACGCCGACGCCGACGCCGGCAGCTTCAAGTCTACGTTTAGGGCCAACGTACATGCCCAGCACCGTCTTATCGCCTTGAGCCATGATGCCTGAGTTGAGATGGACGAGTGAGTGGAGAAGTGTAGATGATGGAGAGGTATGAATGAAGCTCAAAGTGCAGGACAATTGTTCGATTTTCAAGGAGCTTCAAAAATTGGCGCTAATTCGGAACGGAAAAACTTTAGATCGCTCGGCACCGGCAGCCTCCCAATTTTCACAAGTTTGGCCGAACGATAATTTGTCGGGCGCTCCGAACATGGCCCACGGCTCAGTGGAACCGACTGCCAGAAAAAGCTTCATTCGATCGGCTTGAGCCTTCGAACGGCCTTGAATGGATATCCATCGGTCCTGGAAACTTATAAGATATAAATAAGCATGGAGGAACGCTCTCTTATTCGATCTAATGAGACGCCCAATGTGAGTCAGCAAGGTTTCCGGAGAGACCGGAAATTGTCTGGGACACGTTCTGACCTAGCAATAAAGCAGCGTGGGGTTCCTTCCTATTTCTTGCCTCAGTTTGGCAGGCCCGACTCCTTGAATAGCTAGCATACTTATCATTCTCTTCTCATATTCATTGTCAGCTGTAGAGTCATATGGATGAGAGAAGACCGCCAGCTACGGTATCTGTGCTCTCTCGACTCGATCTCTTGTGTCTAGCATCCTTGACTCTCATTAATTTGCCTTGCATACACTTCGTGTCGGATTCTGACGGTAAATATAATTAATGGTGGCCTCACAAGTCATATGGAACGCCCTCAAAGTAAACTGCAAGTTGCTCAGCTTCCAAACCAGGCTGAGCACATCTCTAGGCAGATACATACCCATCTACCATCCATCCATTGCCTATTCATCTACGATCCAATTGTCAAACCTCATGGCTGAGGTCCGGCAGGGCACTCCTAAAGTCACTAAACATGGCCCTAACCCTCCACTACCCACTCTTTACAACAACTATTACAACTAGATCTCTCACATAAGCCCCCTGTCCAGCTCCGCCTTCTCCTCCACGGTCAAATCGCTCTTCGCTTTCGGAATCCTCCCATATCCGGCTATCACCACCAACGCCACACCCGCGACAGCAACGCCGAACCAAAACGTGTTCTGATAAGACCGCCTCAACGTCTCTTCAGGTTTGTCCGACTTCGGGCTGCGCTCAACGGTGTATGTTTGCAAGATGTCGCCAAAACCCAGACACAGCGTGATGCCAAGTTGCAGGACAGAGTTGAGCAGGCCACCACCTACTCCTTGGTGGTGCCGTGGGAGGACAGTAGTGACAAAGACGGTAAGGACAGTGAAGGACAAATCAATCCCAATTGTGGCGCAGATAGTGGCGGGCATGATCCATTCCCAGTAGCTAGCCCCTACGGGAACGACGGCGAGGAGAAGCGGTGCAACAATGCTGCCTGCCGCAGATATGATAAGCAGCATGCGTCCAGAGACGACATGCATTATTAATCCCTCACCTGTTGAGAAGATGAGGCCACCGATCAGCATGGGCACAAACCATACTGCTGTTTGCAGCGGGGAAGTGTGCATGATGTTCTGGAAATATAGACTCCCGTACAGGACGAAGATGCCCAGGGTGCCATAAAGCAGCATGAGGGCCAGGGTGAGGGGCAGCATTGCTTGGTGAGAGGTGAATATAGCGGCAGGAAGGATTGGACAGCTGGCAACCCAGCCTTCGACGTAGATTGCGAGCAGCAGGAAAATCATGCCGACAACAAAGAGCGTTGGGATGTATGGTGTTGTCCAGCCATGAGAGGCGTGCGCAGATTCTGTGATAGAGAATATGATCAGAACAACAGAGGAGACAATCAACACGGATCCAAGGTAGTCCATCTTCGGTCGATTGTGAAGGCAATTGGACGAGTCATTCGGGATGCTGAAGATGGATGTGAGGAGCGTGACAAAAGCCAGAATGGCGCCCAACCAGAAATACCAGCCCCAGTTGAGGTATTGACCGACGAAGCCGGAGACAAGGATGCCCATGAAGAATCCCAAGACTGCACACGTTCCATATACCCCAAAGACAATGTTCTTGCGAGGACCGGGCCGGTAGATGCTGCCCATCAGCGCTATACCGGCAGGCAAGACTGCTGAAGCGCCGAGTCCCTGGAGGGCACGGCAGAAGTTGAGCATTAGCGGGTTGACCGAGAAGCCGGCAATAATTGACCAGACAAGTAGCCAGGTGTTGCCAGCAAGATAGACCGGGTAACCTCCAAAGGTATCACCAAGGCGACCGAAGATAAGGAGCGTCGACGCTATTGCGACAGAGAATGCAGAGGCTGGCCAAACTGAGGATGATGATGGGATATTTAGCTCTTTGATGACCGTCGGAATTAGCAGTGTAAAGCCAGAGATGAAGTATTCGGTCAGAATCTGAGACATCAGTATGCTGAACACGAAAGCCAACTCAGCGTAGATGTTGTCGAAAGCTGGTGGCCTTTCGCGGCCGAGGCGGTAGAATCTTGCATCCAGAGACTCTTCAAGTGGGGGAGATATTGGGACCTCCTCCTTCGCGGGATGACAGGTTGAAGACCCGGCATTCTGGCCTTCACTGCATGCTTCGTCTCGGTTCGCCATTATCTTCAACATCAGAACGAAAGGAAACAGAATCCAAGCGCAACTGTAAATGGAGCAAGGCACTAGAATGAATGAAATAGAACGCCGTGAATACAGAATGCACCCGCTTACGATGAGGTTTGCTATCAAAAAAAAAATACATTACCCATCATACGATCATATCATGACCAACATTAATTCGTGTTTCTCTCGAGCTTAACAATCGAGAAAGGGGTGAAGAGAGCCAACAAGGCCGATTTGAAAGACACGCTGCGATTCTAACAAATCAAGTCAAAATCCCTTGAGTAATTGGCACCGACTCGACACAAACTTACGTTAGTGTTGGTCCCATCAGTAATAGTGCCGGAGTAATCATCGGAGCATCGGCGCGGGGCCGGAGATGTCGGAGAAAACACTTGGATTGGGCAACTATGATATCAATTTGGGTCTGTTCTCTCTGGCCTTCGTATGCGGCTACAACGTGCTGCAGAACTAGCCTGGTGTTGTCGAGTTTCAACTCGTCGCCATAGTAGACTTGAGCCCCGCGAACAAACCGCCAAGACGCTGACGAAGAGCGTAGAAAGCATCCAAGCTCGTGCATCAGCGCCTCCTCTGGGTAGACATCGTGATCATTATCATTAAGTCGTCGTCAATAGTCCCGTTGTTCGATGCTGACACTATGCAGGGACACAAAGGAATGTTTGGAGCCGGGAGGCTTAGAGTTCCTGGCCCGTCGACGGCCTGGGGAGCGTGTGGCGTATGCACGTGTTGGTACTTGACTTATGCATTCTGTACCTGAAGAGAACTCGATTTCTGTGCCATCGAGTGTGAGCAGCATTCTCATTGCCGAGGTGTAAAAATAACCTCCAACGGCAATGCGGTCGTTGTGAAGATATCCTTAGATTCTTCAAGGAGTCGTTTGCCTGTTTCTCCTGGAGCAAGCTTGACGTCTAGTTCAAGCGCAATCTTAGTCAATACAGTCCGGAGCTCCACAAGAGCAAGCTGCTTGCCAACGCATCCATAGCGGCCAAGCAGGAATGGGTACCATGCGCTCTTGTCGACAATCAGCTCTGGTTGCGTTGTCCAGCGCTCGGGGATGAACTCGTTGGGTCTCACGAATGCTTTGGGCGCTTTTGTACATCAGTTAGGGGCTTAGTCGCTGCTTAGGCTGCTTCGAGTACTCACATCTTTGAATCGTAAAGGTGGGTGCGATAGTGACCGCCCGTGGAGGAATGTAGTGTTCGTTGATCGAGATGCCCTCGGGTGGGGCATCGCGATATACTCCACTAGGGACCGGAGGATGAAGACGCAGAACCTCGTTAATGACCGCGTTCAAAAGAGGTAGATTCCGCAAGTCTTCAATATTGAATGACTCGTCTTTAGAAATGGCGTATTGGTTCAACTCCCCTCGAAGCCCTTCCAAGAGACCCGGGCTTGTCGCCAAGTAATAAATTGCGAATGAAAGTGCTGAGGCGGTTGTGTCGCTGCCTGCGATTATGAGCAATCGAGAATCCCCAGTTAAGAGGAGCTTCTCGGCTGTTTGGTCCTCAAAGAATGGTCCTGGCTCAAGGATGTGCGACATGACATCAGGGAACTCGGCGTTGCTACCGGATGTGATACGATTTTCCACACATTCCTCGCTGTACTTGAGCATTTTGCTCATGGGATTGACGGAGGCTGGAAGGTTGAATCCAAGCTGAAGCACATAGGGAACGGTCCCGAACAGCCCTAGAGGGATACCGTTCTCGTGGATGAGACGCACGAACCAGTGTGACTCGCCCCTTGCCAGGTTCTCGAATGACTTGCCAAAACTCAGTTGACCCATGACGTCGAAAGCGAAGAAATTGATCCATTCGGTGGCGTCAACGACTTGGCCAGCATGATCCTTCATCCGTTGTACAAGAAGGTCGGTATACTTGACCACAGTTGGCTCATATCCTCTAATAGACTTCATCACAAACGCCTTTTCCCACCACCCTCTCCTTCGTTTGTCATGCATCTGGTGGTCGCGCATCTGCTGAAGACTGGTCAAAGGGTAAGATAGATCATACCAGTCACTCTTTCTAAATCTAGTTTTTGGCCCGTGAGATTTCTCAACGATGTCGGGGTCGGCAATGGATAACAGATTCGGCCCTACCCGAACATACTCGCCGTACTCCTCATGGAGCTTGTGTAGGCGCTGATAATTATCATTCTTGTTTATGATATTTAAAACGTGGTGCCACATGCTGATCTTGGACAGAAACGGCCCAGGGAAACCCTTCAGAGGATGGAACCAGATACGGTAGATGGTCATGCTGAGGAACAAGCCAAAGACGAAACCGGTCCACACTGTTGCAGCCGTTGAGGCAGCTTGGAGGACTGGATAGCCGAAGGCATAGCTTAGCACAACCGCGACAACTACCGGTGAGGCGACGAAAGCCACAAATATCCTAGGGGTCTGTGTAATTTTCTCTCCTTTGATAAAGTAGGTCACGTCTGGCATCGATCAGCATAATTCTCAGTTTCAATAGAGCGCTGAGTATTTGCTTACGGGACAGGTGACCCAATATCGCAGAGATGATGGAGAGCTGTAAAAACGAGAAGGCCATGATGTGACGACACACACGAATAACAGGAAGAATAGCTCGGCTTTCACAGCAGGGAATTCCCATGCTCATATACCAATGACACGCATCCAACAGTGGCGGCCGGGTATGACAATACAGGAAACCTTGATTGGACACAGCCTCGGTGGAACGCCGCATAAATAGCCGATTTAGGGACCCTTAACTTGTAAACGACGGGGATGTCGCCAATCACAGGCAAGATTCAGGCGTCCCAAAATATGTACGCATGTCAATATCATTTTGTTGTCAGCGTCACATGAAACCCCCTAGTTCAGATTCCATCCCTGTGAAGACAGCACAGACAACGAATCGAGCGGATTTTGAGGCGTTGGAGCCATGCTGCAGCGGGGTCGCCCTATCAAGGGACCATCAAGCCGATATGTCCTTAATTGGTAAGTTGGGTTGACGACTGCAGAGACGAAGTGCTTTCTGCACGTCTGCAGCTAGACAGATTAGCTCAGAGCTAAGTTTCTGTGTTCGGGTAGCACCGTGAGCTAAACTTTAAGGGCTTGACGTGTACATACCTAGTCTACAAATAGCTACCTTGTAGTTGGCACGCCTTAGGTCCCTGAGATACTTACCAGGCCCTTTTAGCACAGCCAAACACTGCCAAGAGGTAATAAGAAGAGTAACACTGTGTTTACCCTCCAACAAGTTATCACAAGTTATGTCCTCTTCCTTAAGAGCTAGATTTCAACCTAACCTGATGTAGTAACGAGTAGAGTTCCCGGCTAATTAGTTCAGTGAAATTCTAGGTGGACAGACATGCAATTGTTATAAGCTTGCGAGCGAGATTACCGATTCACTCTATTTTATCCCAGATAAGGGTGTTGTTGTGGGAGGCAGTTACCCAACGCATGCAAGGGGAAACGAGATGTCTGATTTGAGCATTTGGACAGAGTAAGACAATGCCCAAGGGATGCATGATTTGAAGCATCGAAGGGTGAAGGTTGCCATATTGGTTAGTAGTACAAGATTGCAGGGCGCTTGAGCAAAGGATATATGGAATGTAGCGAGCTAGTCATTGTATGGCACTGACTCAGTTGTGGTTCATAGCATCTGCTTTCCCCTACATTGTATTTTTCTCTTCACACACGCACGCAATGTCACGGAGGACGGAGCGATGAGAGATGAGACGCAGCTAGGCTTAGAGGTAGCCTATTTTATCTGCTCATCCGCAGCTTGTAGCTTCTTAACAATCAATTTCGTTCATCTACTCGTTCTTTTGGCCGTCGGCCGTCAGACACACAACCCGCTCTGATGATTTGCGAATAGCATTGGACACAAGGCTGAGGGATCTCAGCGCTGACTGTTTTTACCAAAGCTCGTGCACTAGCTGATGCCTTTCTAAAAGATGAGAGGTTAGGCTAAATATGCAGCGGCCAAATCTTGGGCGATAATATCGATTATGCTGAGGGTTCCAAGGCAACAGAACAGCATGTGGAGTCTGCGAGAGCAGCGGTCGTGGGAACCAGCAATTCCTCCAAGGTGGAGATCGAGGGTGTCCTGAGAGGAGACCTCTGTTGTAGCTCGTCCATTCTGACCTTGTGAGCTTTAATCAAGATAAAGATCAGTCAGTCTGATCGCGACGTTCTCTGCACAGCGAGGAAGAAAATTTCGTGAATCAAGGCGAACCTTACAAGACGACTTCAAGCTTGACGCAGAGTAGACCAAGATGATTGATGATAGCTTGGACAAGAATATAAACTTCCCTGATCCTGTGAAGCCACTTGAGTATGATGAACCTTATCTGGATCTGCCCGGAATGCGAGAGGGATGTCAGATCTTGGATCGAGAGGATCTATCTGTAGGATAAGGTTGCGATGTGCAGCCTGTGTGAACCTGATGCACGAATAGGGGAGTCGTATTAGTATTTAACCAAAGCTCTAGTCCTCTCTTTTCCAGAGCGCAGTAAGGCCGCCGTCACTTCCCATGACGGGATCACGCTCAGGCTTCGGAACAGACCATACCTGGTCGTAGTTGCCGGAATGCTCCCCACCCTCGGCAAAATCCCAGGCCCCACCGTCGCAAGGATATGCACCAATCATAGTGAATCCATCAAGCTCGATCTTGTCGAGAGCTTCTCGGACAACGGGTGCTTCGATGCCGTGGCCCGATCCAGGCGTGAGAAGCTTGAATGGCGCTACAGGCGTAGTGTCATGTGTCTTGTGGGCAACACCAGCAGGAATCACAAACACATCACCGGGGTGAGCCGCGATTTCGATCCCGCCGTCCTCCTGAGCTGCGCCATAGGTGTTCATTTGGAGGTCTGGGTCCGTATCAGCAACACCAAAGCGTATGGTGGCGCTGCCTGATAGGACTACCATGCACTCATGCGCTTCCGAATGATAGTGTGAGCGTTGAGTCTCGCCGTAGCGGAAGATCCACTGGGTTTGCCATCCGTTCTCTGCGAGAAGGTCATGGATCTTGGCAGCTGTCACATGATGCGCTTCCACATTGAAGAAGCCAGGATAGTGCAGGAGCGGATGCGGTGAGTTGGGGATTAGCTTTGTGGGTGGAAGCTGGTACGCCT
Organism: Chaetothyriales sp. CBS 132003; assembly: GCA_003709865.1. Taxonomy (NCBI): domain Eukaryota; kingdom Fungi; phylum Ascomycota; class Eurotiomycetes; order Chaetothyriales; species Chaetothyriales sp. CBS 132003. The sequence continues at coordinate 261,871 of QRBJ01000028.1, read as the reverse complement.
TCACTTTCGACATGGCTGTTATCGCAGAATCAGTCAGCGCAGACACAGGTACACTACTTATTTTGTCACAGCTCTGACTAGTTAAGGGTCTAGACCACAACTGTACAAGTATTCCCCCCACTCTGAGTTGGGGGGAAGCCGATTGATCCAACCTATTATAACTCTGCATTTGCTGCACAATTTCATCACCTCTTTTGGCCTGCTGTCTCATCTGGCTTAATGCTAGGTGGCACCTAATTAGGGTCAGAGAGTTGTGGTCTTGCAACACATCAATATGGATGAGGTAGATAATGCAAGAACAAGAGCTTCTGGGCCTGACTTTGGTGGAAGACAAAGAGGCAATGAGTGTCTCAGATGTGGGGTGTCTCTTAACTAGTGTATTGCGTCTGCTGTCTGGTCCTACTGCCTGGTCTTGGTTGGTACTATGAGATGGTACCAGAGATGCAGCCATATTCTACTGGTTGAGTACACATTATAGTGTGAATGTCTGAAGTTCAGCATCACTTCCTGAATCTGGGTGTCTTGTCTTTGGAATGGGAGCACCGGCAAGGGGAAAGCTTGCCAAGCTGCCAAGGTGCTGGTGGAAACATGTGGGGATACTACAGAGGAGGCAATCAAAAGAAATTAAGCAGGAAACCACCATAGATAGGCTGGTGCCTGCTCCGCCAGGAAGACTTGGTCTCCCTAATTGCAGGTTGTTCTAGGCAACTTAACCTTCCCGGGAGGATAAGTGGCACTCACGAAGGCTGTTACTTGTGCATGGTTGTCACTAAGCAATGTGACACGTAAAAAGTAAGAGAGTTGTCAGCACATTATTTAATCCTCAAGCTAGTCAAAGTTTAGATTCTCACCTCTAGCCTTCCCTTTGACTTGTGTAGCAGATTGGCGAGTCTTAAGTAACATCTCTTTTGGCAGTCGCGTGCACAATTACCTTGTCTGGCAGTAACAACACAGCATCCATATTTCACATTATCGGCTCCACTGCGAAAATGACTTCAAAGCGGATCATACTATCATACATCTTCGACTGGATCATCATAGTGTAGGTAGGCTGGACCAAGGAGCAAGATCAAGCGTAACGAGTTGTTGCAGGGTCATTGCTGCCATTGGAGTAGTATTCAATCGCGTCAAAGCCAGAGGAACATACCATGCTTTCTCGCTTACCGATCTCAGTATTTCATACCCCGACAAGGGTGATACGGTCACAATAACTGATCTGGGGATTGCTCTGATTTGTGGACCAGTGCTGATCACCTTTTTGATCTCGATGCTACTGGTTCCCGGCCCGACTGTCACCACACTGACACCTCGAGTGCAGATATGGCGACGGAAGTTGTGGGAGTGGAATATAGCCTGGATGGGACTCGGACTATCACTCGCTTCGGCATTGCTCATCACAGAAGGGCTGAAAGACGTTGCTGGCCGGCCACGACCGCACCTCCTGGCGGTGTGTCAACCAGATACCTCTGCTGAGAGCATTGCACGATGGAGAGTTGGCGGCCTTGGAGGGTCCACGCTTAACAGTGCGATTCCAATCATGGTCACCTGGCCCATCTGCACAAGCAAGAACATGAGCGATCTCGACAATGCGTTCGCCAGCTGGCCTTCAGGCCATTCGAGCACGAGTTGGGCAGGATTCCTGTATCTCACACTATTTTTATGCGCAAAGACGGGGGTGCAGATACCATTCTTACCCCCAGCCTCTGCTGAGCGACGATTCATCACGACCTTTAGTACGGGCGACAAAAACACGGCCCCTCCTCGCAATCACGCTGCAGCACCCCCACTGTACCTTGCCTTGCTTGCCGCCGTGCCTGTAGGAGCAGCGTTCTATGTATCTGTCTCACGCTGGTTCGACTATCGGCATCATGCGTTCGACATCATTTCCGGGTCGCTGATCGGGATTGCGTGTGCCTGGTTCAGCTTCCGGTTGTATCATCTGCCAGTCCGATCCGGGTCAGGATGGGCATGGGGCACAAGGAGCAAGGAGCGGGCCTTTTGGATGGGCATTGGAAGACACAACTACGTTGAAGAGAGTCCTGACGGGGTTGCGGCCGAGGATGTTGAGGGCAATTTTAGACTCACAGCCCTAGCTGACAAATCCAGAATACGCAACGGGTGTGAACCAGCCAGAGAGCAGCCATCTGGACGAGACAGTCACGATAATGCGGCATTCTCACAGAGCCAAAGTGGGGAGACTCAGGGGCAGAACAGATTCCATGGAGTGTAAAGTCAGAAGTAGAGCTGATATGACTGACAATCGGAGTTAAGCCGAGACTAAGCCCCGTAACACTAAGTTAACACTAACTAACACGGGCCCACTAAGATTTTTGCTCTTTGAGCTTCCAGCACACGCTTCATTCAGTTTGATTATTTCCTCCAACCTCACTGCATTCTTCATTGCATGCATGATCTGCAGCTGATGACAATGCACACATGATGGGTGTTTCGAGGTAAGCCTCTCTCTTTGTGACTCTGCTCTCCTAAGGATGAACATCAAGCAATCCAACTCCAAGGGCTCTTGTGCTCAGTGAGGAACATCTTTTATCTCTAGAATTACTCTGAATCTGGCCCAAGCACTGCTTTATACTGCAATTATCTGAGAAGAGACATCTCGCTGACTTGCAGCATAGGTGACTGTCAACGACTATATGGCAGTGCCAACCAGGGACTCTCCAAAGGTAAGCATCATGCTCTTCTCACCACGCTCTTTCCACCACGCCCTTTCTGTGATGACACTGTGACACGATTGGCATTCCTCGAACTTAATAATCATGTCGAATCTGTCTACTTCAAGTTTCAGCCTTGTCTGATTGATCGTTGTATCCAATATATTGCAGACCGATTGTTGCAGCCTGCAGACTGACACGGTGCTCCTAGGTATGGCCACATTGCCCCACCTGCACTCCTTCCCCGACATGACGAATACTTGAACGAACGGGCGGACAGACTGCGTGCGCATCACGGCATATCCATCAAAACCAGGAACGTACAAATCCTGTGGATGTGCTGGTGCTTGTGGCACTTGTTGAGATCTCGTCAGCTGATTAGCTTGCAAGAATTGAAGAGCATGGACCTCGCCGGATCTGGATGCATACTGACAGCGCGGCCTAGGTATGACCATTGATGATTTGCTTTTTGTGGCACCAACGTCCAAGGATGAACAGCTATTCACACTGATTGAGCCAAATTAATTTGGCCTTGATCGTATACACTGAAAATTCTGATTTAATGAGGTACGAAGTTTTGCAAGTGTACAAGGCGAAGCTAACACTGAGTTCTAGCCTGAATTACCGTTTTCATGACCAAGTTTTTACTGCAATCGGTGACGCAAATTTTAGCTAACCATATTGCTTGACCAGAAGAGTGTCCGATTGAGGTAGCGCTGTTTACTGTGGATTTGTGAGTGCCTCGTCTGCTTATTGAATCAACCCTGCTTTGATGAATACAATCATTTTGCTGTGTTCTTACTGAACGAATGAATGTCGAAAATATATCACCTTGGAGAACTGACGCCGAATCGTCCATACTATTATTGTTCAGTGGCTCTTGTATTCATCTGCTAATACTATGAACAGGAACACTTAGATTCACTGCACCTGACTACGATGTCAGGTTTCGGTGCTCCAGGTGGCCGAGCCGTTGCTGCCAAGCCAACGCCTCCCGAGCGCGGATCCTTCCCGCTCGACCATGATGCAGAATGCAAGCTGTTCATTTCCTCCTACCTTCGCTGCATTAAAGAGCAGGCTGGGAAAAATGACATAGAATGCAGACTGTTGGCCAAAAATTACTTGAATTGCCGCATGGAGAAGGGGCTCATGGCCAAGGACGAGTGGAAGAATCTCGGTCTTGAGCTAGAACGTGATGAGCAGAAGGGATGAAAGGGGCACAGAAAATGCATAACCCAAATACTGCGCGAACAATTCACGAAGCTAGAATCAACGGCTATTGTCGCGTCGCCTCAGAGAGGCGGTGGGCAGAAAAGCCCATGTAATGCGTAATGGTCGCAATACTTGCTGTCGAAATGGAACAGAAGAGATGAGATACTGCAGCTGAACCAAACACGCGCACAGAAGGCACTCAGCCGCAGCTGGCATCGAGTCATTCTAGTCATGGCGCGCGTTCAAGGATGAGGAAGGCGCTGTGGAGAGGAAGGTTTCTGGCAAGGCAGTGACAGCGGCGATGGATTCTTTCCACTCCGGTGTATAGCATAAGAGAAGCAGAGCAGGTTTATTTATATCGGAGGGGCCCTGTTTCATAACTGGCCCCAAGTTGATTCAAATCATTACGATCATAGCCGAGAGTCTGACTAACCGGGGCTGTGCCACCAGTGGCGGGGCCGTCAGCAACCCTTTCAACTGTCCGGGAGAGTTGCCCGCCGATACTCCAATCACGGAACATACTCACCTCGTATAATGCTGGGAACCGCTTATCAACCACTGAACTACCCGAGCCACTCCGCCAAGGACACCAAAGATGGGCGGAGCGAGCCTCGGGTTTTCCCCCAGGTTGAGAACGTGCGCAGCATTGGGGGGGGGGGCGGCTCGGTGTCCCGGAGAGGATCGAGTGGACGCCTTACCACTATTGATGCCTGAGTGACGTGCACTTTCGCTTCAATTGCTTTATTCGCTCTGCCGCACCAAGACCAAGGACTGTCTGATCGCGCCTTCAGCGACATTCCAGACAACTTACGCACGGCGAACGCCAACATTCAACCCTGGTCCTGCTTACAGCGCCAAGGTCTAGGAACTGGAAACCAGCAACGCCTCAGCCCAGGGCGGCGTTTGGGCCTCGACTCTGCTCGTTGCTGCGGTCTAACTCTCTCGTGGTCGCACTGTCTCGCAGTCACACATCAGCAGCCAAGATGGTGAAAAGGGTACAGTATGTCAACATCACACCCATCCCGAGCCACATCCCGCGCCAATTGGCCATCGACATGCTCCATAGCCATGGTGAGATCATCGAGCTGAATCCGCTCGTCCTCGAACACCACCCCGTGAGGGCACCTCGCGATGCACCGGCCGATGAGTTCTTCTCCATCTGGCATGAGATCACTGAGCGGATACAGTATATTCCTGGCATGGGGAAGATGGGTTCGGGTAAGATCACCTTCAAGGGCGTTTTCCACGACATTCCGCTGGGCCTGCAAACCCACATATACGCCCCTGCCGGCGTGGACATGCGCAACAAGTATGAGATCCGCGGCAACCAGCCTGGTGAACCACCTGAGCCTCGCGAACTCGGCAGCGGTGCGCCGGCCGAGGGTCTGTACCTACGTGAAGAGGTCGAGTTCAAGTGTAATTTCAGCCTGGCGCCGTTTGTCAAGTCTCAGAACAAGGCCGCGGCAAAGACGATGCTGGACCGCCTGGTCAAGAAGGCTGAGCTGATTGACCAGGAAATCCTGCGCCAGATGATGGAGGCTCACCGCAATAGCGGCCTTGCCAATACTCCTTCACCACAGCCCCAGAGCCCAAGCTTCAGCCCGGCGCTTCAGTACAGCCCCAACATGCCAAGTCAGCCCGACTATAGACGCAGCGCCATGCTGTCGAATTCAGAAGTGTTGCGACAACGAGAAGAAGCGCTGCGATCATCAATCCGGTACAGCGGCTCGGTGCGAAGCAGCAGCAGCCCCCATCCCAGCCCAGGCTTCCAGCCTCCCAACTCGATGATGGAGATGATGGGCAGCATGCCCCCCCAGCAGCAGCAGCAGCAGCAGCAGCAGCAATTATCGGGCCCGAACCAAGGCCTGGCCATCGAAATGATGGGCGATACGCAATACAACCACTACTCGCCGGCACCACCCAACAACAGGGGCAATTCCAATCTAGTGCCGCCGGGCAGGCAAACGTCGTACAGCGAACTCGACGGTGGCAGTCAATTCGGCAGCCAATTCGGCAGCCAATTCGGCAGCCAATTCGGTGGCAGCCAGGCCAGCCGGCATAGCAGCAACGGACAGGAGAACATGACGAGCCTCAGCTCCGGCTGGGGTGGCAGTCAGGGTCCGCCCAGCGACGGACCTGGAAGTCCGCGGTTGGGTGGCGATCTTTCGCAGTTGCCCTCGCAGATACAGGCACAGGCACAGGCACAGGCACAAGCGTCGGGCCCGGGATTAGGACCAGGACCGGGGCCGGGACCAGGCGGATATCGGTACCAGCCACGAGACTTTGTGCAGGACGTGCCTCCTGGGGCCCGCTAAACCAGGCCTTTTGTTTCAGCTGGAATATGTTGTCTATGATAAGTGTGGCGCTGGTGTCATAATTCGATGTTGGGTGTTGGTTGTGATACGATGCGATGCGACGCACACATCTAGTTTTCTAAAACTCCTTCTAGGCTTACGCAATCGTGCCGGTTTTCCCTTTTCCTCCCCTTGGTCTCGAGTAGATTCTTACTAGGCGATGTAGAAACAATACAGTACTCGGGTATGGATAGAAAATTCGTAGAGCTACAACCGATCTCAGCTCAGAGACCGAAGAACATCGGCATACAAAACATCAGACTCCCTATTTTTCGGTCTTGGCGACCATCTGGACTGGTGAGAGACCACCGGAGTAATTTCCTCGTTGCTGGCATCAAGTGGAGCAGTACTGAAGTTCGGTTGGGCAGCAGTAGTAGTGGTGTAGCCGCTGCTATTCTTCCGACGTGTTGCTGCAGTGCCTTTTCCATCACCTGTGAATCGGCTGTTGAAATGCTCTGGCCCCGATGACATTTCTCGTGGTACGGCTGCTTGTCCAAGTATTACATTGGAATCAATGAACCCATTCAAGGTCATCGACCTGATATTTGATTTGCCGCCATCAACGAGATCAACGAGCTTGGATAAGATATTCAGTTCAAGTTTTAGCTTGACACTGTAGACAAACCCCTTGATGCTTTCTTGATAGAGCTGTAAATGTTTATACTCGAGGACTACAAGGGCAATCTAGAAGTGAAGTAAAAATATATAATTAGCCTTTAGTCTGATTTGATTGATTGGTTGTTTGGTCAGTATACCTACATCCATTGCAATGATAATAATGTTGATGGTGAAAAGTTGCCAGACCATGCTCCGCGTATGTGCTTTTGAGACGACCTTGAGTAGACCGATGGTCTTCCAGATGTAGAGGCATGAGATTATCAGCTCTTGGATAGTGATGACAGTCATTTGAATATGTTCGATGTAAAAGTAGCCCTCGTCAAATCCTGGGAGGGCTGAAAATATGGAGCCGAAGTTGAGAACGACGGTGGAGATTAAGAGGACGACACTGTCAATGATGATCATCCATTTCACAGCCGTCAAGATTTTTGTATTGTCAAGTATCAAGCCTAAGCGCGAGTATAGGACGAGCGACTGACAGGCAATCATCAATATCCAGCCTACGTCGTTGAGAGCCAAGTCAAACCAGGGGACGCCGAGCTCAAAAAATTGCAGCATCAGGCCAAGGGTATAGCAGATGACACCAAGGTTGCAGAGAGATAAGCTCCAAAAATAAAGGCCTTTCCATTTCTTGAAGGTCGTCAAAATGAGGAGCATCATTTCCAGTGAATTGTACAGAGCCAGAGCTATTGATAGGCTGACAATGACGGAGTTGACCGTGTATTTGCCGTCAAAGGTCTGTTTCTCGGTGTCGGCCGCGTAACGGCTGCTCCTTATCGCAATGGCAGCAGCAGCAGCCATGCTGATGAGCAACCCCCGCTTTGGTTCATGCGGCTGTGTCCCAGTTGCGACGTCACCACTCACAGTTCTCGTGTGGCTTCTGTTGATCTGGACGATAGAGTAATCGAGTTGATAGGAAACAGGAAGATAATATATATCCAAGATTTCTCACCTTACAGTTCCATTCAACGGCGAGGCTTCAAAGGTGATGCATAAGCGAGTGCCAAGGTAATTATCAAAGACTGTTAGTCCGGACTGTGATTCGCAGGCTGAAGCCGATAGATAGCACGGCCCAACACTGTTTATCTAGACATCAGGCTCACTGTCACGGTGTGCCACGTGACACAGGCATAAATGCTGCAGGTCTTTGTGCGCGATCCCCGACGGCTTGTGGAACTTGGTCATGGCACACATTCTCTCTGAGGATCTGCTGTCACGACGTGCCACGTAACAGGTATAAAGATTACATGATCCAAGAGGTACGCCAGGAATTGGGAGTACTTGGACGATCCCCAAGGGGCTTGTGGAGCTTGGCCAAGGCTGTAATCGCTGAGCCACTCACCCAGCCTCAGTACCGTCGTAGCTCTCTCCCCTTTACGTCTAGCTTTTACCGGGTAACTTGCCCTTTGGAGATAGAGACCTGCGACTTGCAGTCATACATCACTTGAAGCCTCGCGGATCACGCAATTTCATTCAGCTGTCGCAACTGACGGCCGTTTTACCCTGCGGATCCACTCACTGCTGGTCATAGCATCGGCTGAAGAATGGCAGTCGTGGCCATGGTCTTTCAGACTATGTAGCTGGGAGTAAGATGTACGGCGGGGCGCCCGGCCTGCGATCATACCCGAAAGGGTAAGCCTGCTTAAACCGGAGGCAACAAACTTTACGTGTCTTCTTATTCCCGCAGTTCGAAAAAACAACAAAATACCGGCCTACCATTGAAGTGTCTTCCTGACAGCCAGATGAATTCAACCGAGCTTGCCCCTGAAGAATATTCACGGTCATGGTGCCTCCGCGCCTGCTCGCTCGAATCCTTGCTTAAAAGGTAGCTCGATGCCCGCTTGAATAGGGAGGACACAAAAGTAGTTTTGTTTGGCAGAAGCAGATTCACATGACAAACTTCTAAGAGATGTCACCATCAAACCCAGTCCCAAGCTCGCAACGAGCAATTCAGTGTACCCCGCCTCATGTACTACAAGCAGTAGTCTCGCAAGGGGCACCCATGCCTCCAATTCCCAAGTCTGGCATTTATACCCTCGTCCGAGTTATCTCCTCGGCGTTGAATCCAGCCGACTACAAAGTCATGGACTATCCCCGGCCCATTCCTCGAATTGTAATGGGACCTAGTCCAGTGACTCCTGGGGCTGACTTTGTGGGTCGAGTGTGGCAAACAACCCATCCAGACTTGAAAGCTGGCGACCTCTGCTGGGGCAAGCTCCTGACACCAACCAAGTATGGGACCTGTGCAGAATTCACATTGCACACGGGGGAGCATGGCATTGCCAAAGTTCCAGATGGGTACCTACCTTTGACCAGTCAAGGCCGTTCGCTAGACGAGCTTGCCGGAGTGGGCATTGCTGGTCTCACCGCGCTGCACGCTTTAAAGAGGGCAGATCTGCCATATAATCGTTCAAAGGGCAAGGAAACAAGAGGAGGAGGCAAATTGTTCATCAATGGTGGTAGTGGAGGCACTGGGACTTTTGCCGTGCAAATGGCAAAGGCCATGGGATGCGACACTGTTGTTGCTAGCTGCAGTGCTGCAAATTCCGAGCTGGTCAAGAGCCTGGGCGCAGATGAGGTGATAGACTACCGAAGTCAAGACGTTGTCGATTCATTGAAGCAATGGAGTAAGCGGAACGGAGGGCAACAGTTCGACGCAATCATCGACAATGTCGGAAACAATGCCGACATCTACTGGAACTGCCATGAATATCTCAAATCCTCGGGCGGAATTTATATTGGTGTCGCTGTCGAGGTGAATTGGAGAAGTCTAGTTGAGCATGCAAAAATGCTTGTATTGCCAAGCTGGCTGGGGGGCGGGAAAAGACCATATCAAGTATTACTGCTGCTCAGCACTCTGAAGGAAGAGTGGGACCTTATTGGTAAATGGATGGTGGAAGGGAAAGTGCGGACGGTCATTGAAGACGATAATAGATTTGCTCTGTCCAACATCCAAAGGGCTTTCAAGAAATTGCAAACGGGTAGGACAAGAGGCAAGATCATTATAGCCGTTGCAGAGGATGGCCAATAGATGAATCTCCGACCAATCACACACTCTTTTGGCAGCAAGACCAAGCTTGGTATGTGCATGTCATTCATATGGCTGCCGTCGCTGTCGCCTCTGGATCTATTGACAACTCTGCTCTTCTTAGTAGTAATAATAATTTCGGAAAAGAAAGAGTACTCATGCTGATGCTCACGCCCCATGTCGACTATCGACTGTCGACGCGCCATTCAGTGTCATTGTCAGTCTGTACCCGGTTATTCCATCCTCTCCATATTGCCCTATTGAAAACAAGAACGACGACGACGACGACGACGACGACAACAACAACAACAACAACAACAACAACAACAACAACATTGAGCACACCATTTTCAAATCCAACCCCATCCTACTGAACCAGTCAATCCATCAATTCAACATGTCAGTCCAACGCCCAACGCGTCAGTTCAGCAGCGATACCGACTGTGCGCTCAACACATTCCTCGCACCGGGCGACTGCCAGCCTGGCCTGCGCTAGGGCATTCTCTGCTTCGCGCGCCGCGGCGACTGCGAGGGCGAGGAGGTGTGTTGCTGCCACAGATGCTGGTTCCGCCGAGGAAGCCAGGTGATCAGTGCCATTTCCATCCTCATCATTATCGTCGGCTGGTGTTGGTGGCGGAGGTGGCGGTGCCGGTGTTGGCGTTGATCGGCCGTCGGAGGAGAAATCGTAATTATGATCATCATGGCGAGGAGTAGCGGGAGGCGGAGGTGGCGTGGGATTATTAAAATGACCACGGCCGCGATTGCGTTTATTGCTGCTGCGGATTGACCCACCAACACCACTACCAGAGCCACGACCTCGACCAAGCTCAGACGACTTCTTATGGAAAAGATTGCGCAGAGCAGATACCATGGCGGTTGTTGTTCTGGGTGTGCTTTTTGAAGCTGTTGCTGGTCCTGCTGGTACTGCTATTGTGGTCGATGCTGCCGTGGGAGCCACTGGGGTATCAGGAGGAGGAGTAGGAGTAGTGGCGAGGCCAGAGGGGGCAAAATAGCGCAAGGTATTCTGAGAGTCGTGTCTTCCGCCCAGCATAGACGCGAGAGTGCGCTCGCTCATCTCGTGGATGGGACTGAGGTGTTTATTACCGTTGCTGTTGCCGCTGCCGTTGCCGCTGCCGTTTTGACTCGTCGGTGCAGCAAAATTGGGAACCATGACCGCTGACCCTCCCGCTGGCCCTGCCGCTTTTGATGACGTGCGAGGAGGGAAAATAGAAGAAGGAGCACAAGTCGAAGGAGCGTGCTTGAAGATTGCATCCTTTTCCGGAGTTGGAGGTGGGACTTCGCTTTCGCTTTCGTTCTCGCTTTCACATTCATCATCAATAGTGTCGGTGGGTTGGGTCGAGGCTGGTCGTCGGAATGAGAGAGGAGCTGGGGCCGGGCTGGAGAAGTGGTTGCGTGGCGCCACCGGAGCTGAATCGCTGGTTGAAACGGGCAGAGGGTGTGAAGGCAGGTCGACGGCGCTTGGGCGCTTCTTGACCTCCCAGTCAACAGGGGGGATCCAAGAGGAGTCGCTGCTTGCGCGGCCGGAGCTGTGGGCATAGTCTCGGTCGTTGCTGGTGGTGACGGTGGCAAGGGGGGTGAAGTCCTTGAGGGGCCAGTCGCGATGAATGGGGTTTTGCGGGGTGCCGGCTTCTACTTTTGCTGCCGCGACGTTGGTGTGTGAGGCGAGAGTGGGCTGCTTGCTCTGGGCGAATGAGAATGACTCTTGGCTCTGGCGGAGCTTGATGACAGTGTGGTCGTCTTTGGCATTGTCGTCTTTGGCATTGTCGTCTTTGGCATTGGCTGTCACCTCAGTCGTGGCAGCGCTGGAGAGCCTTGTGATCGAACGGGTTGTTATGCTTCGAGGCAGCTGGATCTTGGACTTGATGATGTCGCTAGTCTTGGTCAAGTGGTTACTGGAGTTGGTCAAGTGGTTACTGGAGTTGGTCAAGTGGCTGCTGGAGTTGGCCAAGTGGCCACCGGAGCTGGCCAGGGGGTTTGCTCGCTTGCTGTTTTCTCCAAGCAGCTTCTGAGCGGAATCGCTGATGCGCAAGGTGGCAGCGCTGGCGCCGGCGCGGCCACGGACTCGAATCTTTTTGATCTTAAAGCCACCGTCGGAGTCGTAGCCGCACAGGGAGCCATGGTCGGAGGAGTGATCAGGGTCAGGGGTGGCAGCATGGAGGAGCTCAAACTCAGTGGGGGCTGGTGTGGCCATGAGCTCGGCAAAGGTCATCTTGCCTGTGGTGCGCATGCGAGCAGGGTGTTTGACGGGAGGCTTGATCTGGGCGGCAGTGGCTGATGGAGGAGAGGTTGACTTGGCCGATTTGTGGTCGGTGTCGACATCGGCATCAGACGGGCTGAGTTCCTGCCATCCGCGCGGCTCTCGGCAGGATCTGACGCTGGGCACATCAGCCTCGCTGTCATCGTTGGGCAGGCGGCGTATGAGTCTGGCGGGGATGGGAATGGAAGTCTTGCGCTTGCCGGGGGCAGTGACAATAGCCTTTGTCTCCTTCACGGCAACCAGTTTAGCAGTGCGTAGAGATGTGGTAGACTCATTGGGGGAGTTGGTGATGACGGTGTAGGGGGAGCCTCTGCCAGTGGCTGTGTGGTGGAGGATGGACCTGGGCCGCGGGAGGTTGGTCTGAGTGTCGTTGTCAGCCTTGAGGTTGATTTCATCACCGCTGCTAGCGGTCGACTGGCGAAGGCGCGTATCAGAGGACTTTGATTTTCCACAGCCACTGGGTCGTGGAAGAGCAGAGCTGGTTGACTGGGATGAAGAGCCCTTGGTCGTGGTCGGTACATTCTCCTTGTTAAGCTCAAGAGACGTGGTAGTGTCGTCATGGTTTCCAATGTGCAGGTCGCGCATGGCCTCAACGACGCTCTCGCCGACGCTGGCCTTGATGGGTCTGGCCAGTCTCGGGTCATACTGGTTCAAGGCCGGGCGACATGGAGACAGAGCGGGCCATTCTTCACCAGCTGTCGCCCTCGCCTGGCTAGGCGATGGGAGCGAAGCCGAGCGGCGAAGAGGGCGGTCAGTGGCGTCAATCAGCGATCTGCGCTGGATTGGGGACTTGCCAATGACGGTGGCGACAGGGAGACTAGGCAGTGGTTTCTCTTCCGGCGACGTGCTTGGGAGGGCAGCAGAGAGGGAGCCGGGGGGTGGGGAGACATATGCACGGCGCTTGATGGGGATATGAGATGGCGGCTGATGACAGAAGAAGGCTCAGTGGGGCTGTTGGCTGGAATGAGGAGGAGGGGGAGGAGGAGGAAGCAGAACTTACGGTCTTGGTCTTTTTCAAGGCGGGCAGAGGAGTTGAAGAGGCGGTGTTGGCGAGGCCATGGTCGTCCGGCAGCTTCTGGCCTTTTGCACTGCTGGGTTTGAGGATCTTGGAGGCAGAGGCAAGAAAGGTGGAGGCCTTGCGTTTGCCATGGGGACTGGGCATGGTAGAAGGCGAGATGGGATGCGAGGATGAATTGGCGGGGGGTTTTAGGTCTGATGGTGCACGAGAGTGGGATGGCATGATGAGATGGCGGAAGGGGGAGCAGAGTGAGGCGGAGCAGAGGTTGAAAGAGGGGGGGGACGAAGAAGACGAAGAGGGGTGACATCGACAAGCGCGTCGCGGCTAAACATGGCAGCGTGGGTGGATAGTCGCGGATGAGGGGATGCGGCGGGTGAGGCGTCTGGGGAGGAAAGGGTGGAGGTTGCCATGTCAACACTGGCAGGACAAAACATGACACTGGCAGGACAAAACATGACACTGGCAGGACAAAACATGACACTGGCAGGACAAAAGTGACACTGGCAGGACAAAACATGACACTGGCAGGACAAAAGTGACACTGGCAGGACAAAACAGGACAATGGCAGGACAAAAAACATGGCGCTGGCAGGACAAAAACATGACACTGGCAGGACAGGACATGACACTGGCAGAAGACAAGAAAATGCTGTACATGGTGTTTTGCCCGAGGGGTTCGACGCTCGAGGGTCGACGCTCGAGGGTCGACGCTCGATGGTCGACGCTCGATGGTCGGCGGTCTACGGTCAACTGTCGGCGCCGTCGTCGTCGTCTTCGTCTTCGTCACCGGCCGTCTTCATGCCGCGGACCTTCTTGCGCTCGCGCTGCTCACGATACTCCTCCATATGGACCTCGCGCCAGTGGCGGCCGCCGTAGTCGGAATCCTTCAAGGCCTCGGCGTCCTTGTCGACGTCGAGCCCACGCTCGCGGGCGATGCGCTCGAGCTGGCGCAACTCGCCCATCTGGCACCTGAGGAACTCGGACGTCTTCTGCAGCATGACCTGCTCAGAGCGCTCCTGGCCGGCGGTGCCGGGGACCATGGTGGACAGCTCGGTGAAGCGCTCGCGGATGGCGTTGCGGCGCTTGTTCTCCGCGTCCTTGTGGTTGGTGTTTTTCTGGTGCGCCGTCAGCCGCGGCTTGGCTGACGACCGCGACTTCTTGCGCGGCGGGCGGGCAGTGTTGGACCCGCCCGACTGGCGCTGGTCGGAGTCAAGGTCGGACTGCGACGTGAAGGTGGAGCCGTTGTCGTCCTGCTCAGTGGACATGGTGTGCCGAACAAGACACGCGGCTTATATAGATTGACGCACTGGCGGCCGAATGAGACACGGCTTATAGACTGACCCACTGGCTGCCGAAGGAGACAACGGCTTATAGATTGACGGACTGGCTGCCGAATGAGAGATGGATTATAGGTTGACGGACTGGCTGCCGAATGAGAGAGATTGCTTATAGATTGACTGGCTGGCTGGCTGATGTATATAGGGTTAGCCGAGAGGTTAGCAGATAGAGATTCTGGATTCCGTCGCCACTTGGGGATGAATTAGCGAGTAGCGAGTACGTAGTTGGCCAATGGCTAGCCGGTTGTTAGCCAATGGCTAGCCGATTGTTAGCCGATTGTTAGCCGGTGGTCAAACGTTAGCCGTGATTTGCCTCGTCTGGCTGCCTTGTTTTCGATTCGATCCTCGGCCCATTCGGGTCATTTAAACTTTTAGTCTAGCGGCCGGCCGCTTCTTACTCGCTGGCCAGCTTCAACTGCTAAAAGTGGTGGTGGTTAAGACTTAAAAACACCACGGCCCACAATCAAAAGACTCGCCCTCGTCCTCGTGCGTGCTCTTCCTGCACGCGGCCACAAGAATCAAA
This sequence comes from Chaetothyriales sp. CBS 132003, assembly GCA_003709865.1. Lineage (NCBI taxonomy): Eukaryota > Fungi > Ascomycota > Eurotiomycetes > Chaetothyriales > Chaetothyriales sp. CBS 132003. The sequence continues at coordinate 246,834 of QRBJ01000028.1, read as the reverse complement.
AATCATGAGCGGCAGCCACACGCACGGCCCGCTGCTGGGCAGCTGCTCGTGCGGCCGCAACCACCTGTCCATCGCGCTGCCGGGCGATGCCGTGACGGCGGGGCGGCAGGCCCTAGTATACTTTGACGACTCGCGTATGTAGAGATGCCATCACACCCGCCCTGCACCCTGGACGGCCTTGATTAAAGATGATCGATTGACAGGACCATCGCACCTCCCGACGCCGGTGCTGCGGGTGCCGCTGACGTGGGTGTCGTCGTCGACGGTCGCGCTCTTCCCGGATGAGACGCACACGACGATCCGACGCACCTTCACGCCGGCGAGCGCGCCGCACGTCAAGCAGGTCTTTTGCGGCTATTGCGGCACGCACATCAGCCGGTGGAGCGAGCAGCCGCGCGGCGAGGCCGACTTTCTGAGCGTGATGGTGGGCACGCTGGGCCGGCGTGGGCTGGACGTGCTGGAGCAGCTGGATCTGCTGCAGGCGGCCGAGGGCGGCGGCGGCGGCGGCGGCGGCGGCGTCGACGACGACGAGGGGCGAGCAGAGCAGCACGGCCAGAGCGCAGTAGTGGTGCCGACGACGACGAGGACACGCACCAGGCAGGGCCGCGCCGGCGCGCTCGACTGGTACGAGGAGCTGATCGAGGGCAGCCGCCTGGGCCGGACGCTGCAGATGCGGCGAGGCGTGGGCACGACTGCAGACGGGTCGACGACGGTGCAGTGGGAAGTAAGTGAATGGACGGAGGGCGAGGATGAGGCACCGCCGAAGCGCAAGGCGGGTGAGATTGAGGGCGATGACGACGATGTGGGCATGAGCATGACTGCGTAGGCAGAGCGAGATGGAACGGGGCAGCACGGGGCATCTCAGCACGGGCATCTCAGCACGGGGCATCTCAGCACGGGGCATCTCAGCACGGGGCATCTCAGCACGGGGCATCTCAGCACGGGGTAGCACGTGGCAGCACAGGGTAGCACAGGATAGCACTAGGCAACACGAGGCAGCGCAAGGCAACACGAGGCGCCACGAGGCAGCACCAGGCAGCACCAGGCAGCACCAGGCAGCACCAGGCAGCACCAGGCAGCATGAGGCGCCACGAGGCGCCACGAGGCAGCTCTAGACATGGACAGGACAAGCAAGGTAAAACGGGTCAAATCAAGATTTCTACTCCTCGGCCTTGGCCTGCAGCTCCGGCGGCAGCGAGGCGACCGTGGTCTTGAACAGCTCCTCGGCCTGCCGCCACACGCGCGCCGTCGTGCGGTGCTTGAGCGCCAGCAGGCTGGGCAGCAGCGCCTGGCTAAAGGCCTCGCTGGTCTCGCGCGGCAGCAGGCTGGGCAGGTGGTCACGTGCAGCGGCAGGTCGTGGTAGCGGGCGACGGGCAGTCCTGGGCTGGCAAACGTACTGTTCTCCGTGTAGATGGGGACCGGGTTGTGGGGGTTGGTGGTGTCGCACCACACGTCGCACACCACGCTGAGCCTGGCCAGGTAGTAGGCCCAGACCTGGACGGCGAGCGCGGCGGCCCCTGTCGTCGGCGAGGAACTCGAGGTTCGAGCAGGGTGCCGCCGCCGCGCGGGAAGCGCGACAGCACGTGCTGCCAGCCGTTCTGCTGCTTGTAGCAGTGTGCAAGCTGCATGTGCGTGTGCTTGAGTGGGAACGAGTCGTCGGGCGGCCATTGTGCGATTGTGCAATGGCGGCAGTTGCATCAATTGCTGACGTGCAGGTTGTTGAGTATTGTTTGTGTGTGCAGGTTGTTGACTCTTGTTTATGTGTTTGTTTGTTTGTTTGTTTGTTTGTTTGTTTGTTTGTGTGTTTGTTGACTGTTGTTGTTTGTTGACTGTTGTTTGTTGACATTCTTTGTTGGCATTTGTGTTCTCGTTATTGACAGCGTTAAGCATTTATTCTTCTGCCGCCCGTCACCGCCTAGTATCTCTTTTTCTGCCGCCCGTCACCGCCTAGTGCCTCTTTTCTGCCGCCAGTCACCGCCTAGCGCCTCTTTTCTGCCGCTCGTCACCGCTTTGCCCCCCCTTCCCGTGCTGTCCACTGCGCCGTACACCAAATAATAATATCCCAGCTCCATATTCATATTGCCTTGCCAGCAGCAGCGTCTGCCGCCATGTCGCTGCTCGACGCCCCACCCTCGTACACGGTCTCTTCTGACGCTGCCGCTGCCGCCGCCACTACCACTGCCACTGCCACCGCCACCGCCACCGCCACCGCCACAACCACGCCCGCCGCACCTTCCCGCCGCCTGCCCCCGCCGCCGCCGCTGGAGCTGCCGGCGCTCAACGCAGTGCGCGGACAGCGCGTCATCCTCGCGTCGGCGTCGCCGCGGCGGCGGCAGCTGCTCGGCCTGCTCGGCCTAACCAACGTCGAGGTGATCCCGTCGAAATTCGAGGAGAACGTGGCCAAGACGGCGTCGCCGTTCGAGTATGTGCTGGCAACAGCGACGGAAAAGGCTATGGCCGTGTACCGGCAGGAGGCCGACAACACGGCCAAGGGCGAGCCGCGGCTGATCATCGCGGCCGACACGATCGTGGTCAGCACGGCCGGCGAGATCCTGGAGAAGCCACGCAGCGAGGCGCAGCACGTGCATATGCTGCGCACGCTGCGTGACGCCGGATGGCACAAGGTGTACACGGCGGTGGCGCTCATGGCGCCGCTGGCGTCGGCGCGCGACCCCGGCTACGCGCTCGAGACGGCGACGGAGGAGACCAGCGTCAAGTTCGACAGCGGAGTGAGCGATGAGCTGCTGCTGGCCTACGTGCGCACGCGCGAGGGTGCCGACAAGGCCGGCGGCTACGGCATCCAGGGCGCGGGCAGCGTGCTGGTCGAGCGCATCGAGGGCAGCTTCGACAACGTGGTCGGCCTGCCGCTGCGCGTGGTCCTGCGCCTGATTGAGCGCGTGGTGGCCAAGAGCGACGACGAGGATCTGCTGGTGGGCGAGGCCGACGGCGACGAGTCAGCCGACGGCGACGACTAGACAGCTGGACAGCAAGGAGGACAGCACGGAGGTAGATAGCAGGAAGGTAAATAATAAGGTAAATAGCAAGAAGGTTGATAGCAATGTTGATAGCAAGAAGGTTGATAGCAAGAAGGCCAACACCAAGAAGGTAGACAGTAAGAAGGTAGGTAGCAAGATGGTAAATAGTAAGAAGGCAAGCAGTAGGAAGGCGAACAGCAAGATGGCAAACAGCAAGATGGCAAACAGCGAGAAGGCAAACAGCGAGAAGGCAAACAGCGAGAAGGCAAACAGCAAGAAGATAGATAGCAAGAAGGCAAACAGCAAGAAGGCAAACTCCAAGGCAAACTCCAAGGCAAACACAAAAAGTAGACAGCAAGAAGGTGGACACTAAGAAAGCAACTCTAAGAAGGCAACTCCAAGGCAAACACAAAAGGTAGACAGCAAGCAGGTGGACACAAAGAAGGCAACTCCAAGGCAAACATCAAGAAGAAAAGCGAATTGGAAGACGGTAGTTGTCAAGCCCTACGGCCCCATCTCATGTACACTGATCTCAAGTACACTGACTGCATTGTCTGCTGTCCCTCTTGTGCGCCTACGCCTTGGCCTCGTCAGCACTGCGCCGGCCGGCGGTCCAGATGCGCTTGATCGCCTCCGTCAGCCCCACATCATTGGTCTCAAACTCGTACATGGCAACGGCCACGAGCACGGTGGTGATGTTCAGCACCCAGTCAAAGAATTTGCGTAGGCGCGGGTGTTTGCGCGTCGAGAAGTAGTCGGTGACGCAGGATCTGTGCTCACGTTAGACAGTGTCGGTACGGTGGCCAATGCCAATGGCAACGCCAACGCAAATGTCAACGCCAACGCAAATGTCAACGCCAACGCAAATGTCAAGACCAACGCAAATGCCAACGTACTGGAAGCCAATGTGCGAGTGCAGCAGCAGGACAAAGACCAGGACGGCGTCGGTGGCCGCGTTGATCGAGCCGGCCGCAAAGGGCGCCAGTGTCAGCGGCACCAGCGCCACCGACAGCGCGCGCTCAAAGGTCCAGTGGTAGCTGCCGTGGAACGGGCTGGGCTTCGGCACCGCCACCGGGTCGTTGACCGTGCCCTCGATCACTTGCGGGCCCGGCGGCATGATGCGCTGCGGCGGCGACGTCGAGAAGGCCGCACATCGGCCGGTCTTGGCCAGCACTGACGAGGCCATTGGCTTCGTCTTCTTCAACAACGGCGACGACAACGGCGACGACAACGACGGCGTCGACATGTGCCGCAGAGCCGTTGCCGCGGCTCGCGAGTGCGGGAAGAGCTGCTTCGACGCCAGCAGGAGCTGCGACTGCCGCAGCAGAGTCGACCGCGATGCTGCCGCCATCCTTGTTGAGTGTTGCCCCGTGGTGCACTGGCGCCGGAATGTGAATGGTGAAGGAGGAGAGCGGCGGAAGGGCAACAGCAAGACAGACGTCGGCGAGGAGAGCAGTGTCTTGGCGCCGATTGCAGCCAATCAGCGTGCGGCGAGATAAGCACCAGAGCCGAGTGACCACATCTGGCGGGTCACGTGACCAGCAGCCAGCAGCGTACTATCGATAACACTATTAGACCCAAATATTGTTAGTCCAAGCTCAGGCACAGACACTGAACTTCTGATGGCCGACGGCCAAAGAGCAAGCAAATGAGAGAAAGATCACTATGAGCTGTCGGTGAAGAGACAAATAATAATAATAATAATTAATTATTGTCCATCTGGGCCTAAGGCCTGTATAGACTACTTTTGCAGCTACGTCTTTGCCGCAAAATAGCACGTGCTGCAGAAAGCAGATCTTAAAGGTACTGACTGCTTTTAAATTTGGTCACGTAGGTAATCGCAGGTAAGCAGGATTTACCAGCTTCCCCCAGTGCTCTTCTTATTACCATATTATAAGGTACTAGCTTCCTTCGAATACTAATCGCTTCCTTGGAATACTAATCCTACCTTACGCGCAACAGTGGCAGAACTTGGTGTAAGTTTCCTGGAGTCAACTGTGGCAGTCAAGAGTTGATTTGATGGTGAATTAACTTATTCATTGTCAATCATACAGCACCGTCAGCTTAGCCCGTGACAAGGCCTCACTTCTTCGGCTGTGTCAAGCTGTGTATACTCGACTTCTCCGTCTTGCACCGATGTTCCTAACCAAGGAGCACCCCAAGAAAGCATGGGTTGTTGGAGAATACGTGTCGTCGTCTCCCACGACCCAGATCTGTTCTGGTACTGTTGGGGGCTTCACGGCGGCCTCGGTGACATGAGATTGGATACCAGCAATGGCCGTCAAACAGATGCACCACATGAAAAGCCATGCACGAGGTTTCGCGCAATGGATTCCAGTCCATGAAATTATCCTTTCAAATAGGACCAATGTAGCAGCAAATGTGCGGAGTGTTCGTATACTTTGCATATCTCCAGTACCAACAATGTAGCCATCTGTGCCGTTGTTCCAGCCCGTTGCTAAGGCTGCCACCGTCACCGAGGCTCTCATTGTATAGTAGCTCAAGATTTCTGCTTGGACGAGCAAGTCGATGGCCTTGCGCCTGGCCCTCGCCCTCGCTATCGCGAGCAAAACTGAAGCCGAACATTATCCGGACTGTGTAGGCTTCTTGATCAATGTCACGCCCTCCGAAGCATTGCCACGTGATTATTTGCGCTACTAACTGATCAATTATTGTAGCTATGACTGCAATGCGCAGATCTGTTGCACATTCTGCGCAATTGACGTAATTAGAACACCGTGGTGCTTTGTAAGGACTGCCGAGGTGGTCGATAGCGTCCATGACGAGAGCAGGAAGAGCGCTAGAACAATGGCTACAGCCAATGAAAGTCAGCTGGTCGAGCTGGGCTGGCAAAGATTGCTGCAAGGACACTTGCAAACTGTAGCATGTCCGAAGTAGCAGTTTCCCATTGACGACCCGCGCCGCCGTATCCCTCGATACATCTGGGGTCCAGCAGTGCCGTGGCTGTGTGGCATCGCATTTATGGTGAAGTTCTTGAAGTTATGGGCCGTAAGCAGGGCCGCGCTCGTATCCCCTCAAAAAGGCAGCGACAGTCTCGAGGGGTAGCCGACGAGGATAATGCTGTGGGCAGTACATTGGCTCAAGTGTGTGTATGCGGCACATCCCAAGGCGAAGTCTTCGAGGACACTCATACCGTGGCGCAGACGCTTTCCATCAATAAAGTGTATCAGCAAACGCTTTCCATCGATAAAGTGTATCATAGCAGTAGCAGGCGATATAATCGGCCAAATCCACCTCAAGTAGACGAAGAAAGCGCTTTTTGGCAGCCTCGTCACTGAGACCGGGGAGGACATACCGCTTCAAAGCCAGGTAGTGATATTTCGATATCAAGGCGACCACAGCAGCCGACTCGGCGGGTAGATACTGTATGATGTGTAGAAGTAGTTCCGGCGCCAGCCTGGCTAGACCTGGAAGCGCCACCACCTCTGGATCGACAGCCGTTGATGGATCTTCGAAAGGTGGTCTGGAGGATGATCTACATGATAGTGAATGACACAGCCTAAGAATATACCTCAGGCGAGCAAACAGTTCGATCACGACTTATTTTGTCGTAATGGATCAGACGGTCAATCTGGCTTTGGACAGGTCGGATCCTTGTGCTGTGAGTAGTGGTCACCCGGTTCAAGATGCGTATTAATAATAGCAAACGCTTGAGATATTGTCGAAAGAGAGTGTCTGAGAGTGATTCTAATGAGAGAGGAGGGAAGGATAGTGGGAATGGGTTGAGAAAGCTCAAAGAACCGAAAAGCAGTGGCGGCTGGGCGGGCTTCCGGAGCTCGGATACCGTCGGTTTGGGGGTCGCCAAAGGCAATTTGCCGTCGCGAAAGCATCCTTACCTTACCCAGGCATCAGCGTTGCTGCTAGGAATACCGCTCCCTATTAAGCATGTCTATCAACAGGCCTAGAGAACTGGTATAGAATAGCAGGATTCGAAGTGTTTTGGATGGTCTTCAAGGGATTGTAGACCCATGCCTGACGGTAGCCGGAAGATTTTCTGAAGGAGCACTCTTTCTACAAGCAAGAAGCAAGGGGGGGCGGAACTAGGCTGTGAGATAGCTCTGGGCTATCTTCACGATGGAGAACGATGAACGAAGACGAAACAAGCGATCTATCTGAATGAATTGATTTTCAGGATCGTTGACTACAGACCGTGAGTGTGGGGCTCTTGGCGCTAGGCGCCGGCCAAACAGCCAAACGGCAGGTGCGCCGTGACATAGGCCCCCTACTCAAGCTCATAGTTTTGCTCCCTTCGGGTCCGCCAAGTCTTGTGCCAATGTCTTACAACATCTGGTAGAACACGAACCGGGGTGGGCGCTTCCGTATGCGCTGCTGTGCCGCCGACACCTCGTGGCAAGGCCAATGAACTTCTGTATGATGGTGGGACGAGCTGCGCTCGCGACTCACCAAGGCGAGTCGTGTAGAGATAAAAGAGAGACTTAGAATAAAAGAGAGAGGGAGAAATAGGTGTTGGTCACATGATCTTTAGATCACGTGACTCATGTAGTGGCTTGGCGAGTAAATTTTGTGGGGCAATTTATCAGAAAAGGAGAAAGATTTTGAAAGCGCACTCAGGATATATAATGTTTTATGAGATAAATTTGGTATTGAGGAAAATGGGAGAGCTTAGGGAGTATTTTAATATAAGTTTCATTCGGTAAAAAGAGAGTTAAAGGCAAGTTGAATTAATGTATTATTATATAGATCAAAGCTTTTACGACTGTACTCCTAGCACCGATCTGATTTGGAAAAGCGCGAGCAGTATAGGGAGACTCAGGTGTGTGCTCACATCCTTCAACAGGATGATTCATTCAACGCGCTGGCTCTGGTAGGACTTCAAGTGTGGACTTGACTGCTGAATATACTACAAGCCACCTACCTCGTCATGAATGACAGAACATATATATTGGAATGCCTGTATCTTGGCCTTATTGGCAAGATTGCCCGTCTGTTTTGTGAGGTTTTGGGGTCCTCAGCCTACTGGCATTCCAGGCCTAACAGGGACAAGTTCTCAATTTGAGGGTAGAACCGCTGACACTCTCAACACTACATCTGTTCAATAATACCACTAATACCTCCCATTTGATAGAGGCACAGGGCATTCTGAAGCTGATTAGCTTCAAAGCAGTTCCTCCTAAGTAAGCCACTAAATAAGAGAGTACTATTACAACCAGATTCATTTTGAAGCTATTTATCTAGTCTATTATAATATAGAAGATTAAACTCTTTAAATTTATTAAGAAGCAACTGTTAATATACTCTATTCCTAAGCTATTAGTATCTATCAGTAGGATATTTAACTTCTATACTATATATCAAGTTAATTTGTATATGGAGTCTAGTACTTACTTCTATACAAAGGCAGCAGGGATTAGGACTATAAGCTAAATATATATCCCTTCAGAATAAAAACCATTATATTATATCACTAATATATTCTATTACAATGGTCCCTGTATTGATATAGTTACCTATACTAGTAGTAAAGTCCCAGGAGGTTGCAAAATCCCCGGAGGTTACAGCAAACCCTCAACAGAGTTGGTGACATCACGCAGGCCCTTCTTTTTTTAAATAGAGCCCTAACTCCAGGCATTATCTGCCAATGATAGATGCCATTGGTGGACTTGGCAAGATTTTGGTGAAAGATAGTAGATTGAGCTACCTAAGCTTCTTGGGAGGGATTTCTGACGGTCTGTGGGTTGCAGAACGGGCAGATGGATGAAGCCTGATGAAAGAGACAGTTGATTGATGATCTACGATCTGTGGGCTATCGATGAGCAGGTAATCTAGGCTCCCACCAAACCCGGCGGCTCCCCCGCTCCTTCCGTAACAGGATTGTAGCCGAGCCGTCAGCTGGCTGCACTGTAGAGATCTATATTTTAGCTCGCATCTGGAACACTAGTGCTGGTGGCGATGGTGGCTCATATTATAGTATCCGACTGCCTTGAGACTTACATACGCTGTATTCAGCTGTGTCCGATCCACCACCACAAATGACTCTACCAGGGGTGCAGCTGTATACTATTATCTTTGGGCCGCACGCGAATTGCACCTTGGATATCTGCAATGCTCGGTATTCTGTGTACGGCTTCGCTCCTAGTCTTGCGGCTAATGCTAGCTTTCTTGCGCTCTTCACATTCGCCGGAACTGTCCACGCCTACCTCGGCTGGAGATGGAAGACACCATTGTTCACAGTCTTCATGATATTAGGCTGCGCAAATGCTGTCATGAATGACAGCACATATATATTGGAATGCCTGAATCTTGGCCTTATTGGCAAGATTGCCCGTCTTTTTAGTGAGGTTTTGGGGTCCTCAGCCTACTGGCATTCCAGGCCTAACACACACGCCCGCTGTGATGTTACGGAAGGAGCGTGGGAGCCGCCAGGCTTGGCGGGAGCCTAGTTTATCTGCTCGTCCGTAGTCCATAGATTGTAGATCAATCAATCAACTCATTCATCAGATTTCATCCATCTGTCCGTTCTGCAGCCCGCAGACTGTCAGATGTGAGGTCGGTAGCGTTGGAAAAGCTTGACGGCGATAATGACAAGCAGTCAATATAGTACTCGGTTGGTGAGGGATGGCGACTGTACCATTGGGAAGGGAAAGGGAAAGACAGCGTGATTGCAATAGTCTGGTTAAGCTACAAGGGGTGGTAGTGCAAAGAAGAAAAGGGAAGGATGAAGTATACCGAGTGTCTTGGCGGCCACGGGACTCCAGCCTTGTTCATCTCCCAAGGTTGCTGCTGGCAGCGCTCTATGTTCGACAAGATACTGACATCCTTCAGCAGTACTGAACAGCAAGCCCAAGACCCCTCTTAGGCAATTACTGGATGAGGACCACTAATATTACTAAGAATAGATCTTGTATCATTGTGTGGACCTCACGGACTCCTTATTAGCCCTAGAATAAAATATACTATGCGAGTAGTAGTAGTAGTAGTAGTAGTAGTAGTAGTAGTAGTAGTAGTAGTAGTAGTAGTAGTAGTAGTAGTAGTAGTAGTCAAGAGTTGATGGTGAATTGACTCAAGTATTGCACAAGTACAGCTAGAGTAAGGGTATATATCGTTAAGACCCTCCCTGTAGAGGTTCCTAAAACAGTCCGTGTTTGGGTACACTTGGGCAGCAATTGCCCTCCTAAGCACTAACTGGTAGTTGCTGCCTAAGCACTGGCAGTTACTGCCTAATCCCTGGCAGCTGTCACCCGAGTGCCAGTAGAACTGGCCGCTTATACATGCGTATCTCAGGGGGCTAGATCTGTGACACGCGTCGGGGATACAACCTGTTACCGAGAGCAGGATCCCACAGGGTGGGTGGGCCCCATACATGATACCTCTAGGCCAGAGTTGGCACTCGGTCAAGAGGCTTATTCGCCAGGCAGGGGAGGAGCAACAAGGGGAGAATACAAGGTAAGGCGAGGGTGAGCATATGGTGAGCAAAGGGAAGCAGGTGGTAAAAGCGGTGATGTAGATTTGACTTGTCTACAGCCGCCGTTAGCTGCGGAAAAAATCATGGCAGTGTAAAAATCATGGCAGCGTAAAAGTCATGGCAGCGTAAAGTCATGGTAGCGTAAAGTCATGGCAGTGTAAAGTCGTGGCAGCGTAAAGTCGTGGCAGCGTAAAGTTGTGGCAGCGTAAAGTCATGGTAGCGTAAAGTCATGGCAGCGTAAAAATCATGGCAGCGCAAAAATCATAGCAGCAGCCGTTATCTCGTTAAGATGACGCCAGCACCGGGCCAGATCAAGTCCCTCTGCTGCCATTGGTAAGCAGGAACTGGCCCGCGACAAGCGGTGCGAGGCCGCTGGCCGGCGGAGGAGCGGGGAGAATGGTGGAATTGATCAAGTAATTAGAAAGTAAGCAACAGACTCATATCACTCCTCTGTGACCTCTCTACTGCTGTTGGGCTCACCGCTGTTGGGCTCACCGCTGTTGGGCTCACCGCTGTTGGGCTCACCGCTGTTGGCCTCTCCGCTGTTGGCCTCTCCGCTGTGGCCTTTCCACCTCTGGCCTCTCCACCTCTGGCCTCTCCGCTTCTGGCCTCTCTGCTTCCCCTCCGGCAATGTCAAAGCGCTCCTGGCACGAGGCCAACCTGCCCTCGCCACACTCAGTCCTGCCGCCGCACACAGGCTCCTCGGCCTCGCCACACTCCTACCACTCTCCCGCCCTGTCGACGTCAGGCTCGCCTAGGAGGGCCGTCGCCACCGACCAGGCGGCCGCTGCGCCCAGCATCAAGCCCCCACCGCCGGCAAAACGCAGCCACAGCTCGAGCAATGGCACCGCTGCTGGTGCCGCCGCCGCCGCCGCCGCCGCCGCCGCCACCGCCACCGCCACCATCGCTGCTGCTACTGCTACTGCTCCTGCCGCCGACAGCAGGATCCCCGGCGTGTCCCGCAAAGTCAAGGCCTGCGCGGCCTGCCGCAAGCAAAAGATCAAATGCATCATGCAGGGCGAGCCGCCGTGCCAGCGCTGCCGAGAGCGCGGGCTGTCGTGCAAGCTGAACAAGAGCCTGCAGACGCTCATGTCGGAGGACTCGCGCTGGAAGGCGTCGATGACCAAGGACGTCAGCGCGCTGTACGCGTCGGTGGAGCAGATGCTGCAGCTGCTCAACCTGCCGCCGCTGCCGCAGCTGCTCACGTCGACGCAGGACCCGGCCATCTTCTTCGACCAGGACTCGGCCAACAACGACGACGATGACGACGACCACAGCGTCGACGACTCGCCCAAGGTGACGCCGATCACGGACAACCTGTCGCACGTGCCCATCGAGTCGCTGTATCAGATCACGGGCATGCGCGCGCTGCGGGCCGGCGGTAGCTCGACCGAGGACCAGGCGCGCTTCTGCAAGCAGCTGCGCGACACCGACTTCATCTCGCGCGGCGTGGTCCGGCTGGACGACGCCGAGCCGCTGGCGACGTACTTCCTCGAGAAGCTGGATCCCTACATCTGGCACGTGTGTCCGCAGTACACCGACCTCGAGTCCTTCCGCAGCCGGTCGCCGACGCTGACGGCGGCGGTGCTGGCGGTGGCGGCGCTGCACGAGACGTCGAGGTGCCACCTGTACGCGACGTGCGTCAAGGAGTACAAGCGGCTGGTGGCCAATGCCATGTTTGAGCGCAACATCGACATGGAGTACGTGCGCGCGCTCGTCATCGGCGCCTACTGGCTCAGCGACATCTCGTGGACGCTGTCGGGCTACGCCATCCGCCGCGCGAGCGAGTTCCACCTGAAGCAGTGCTTCCAGCAAATTGCCGACTCGGTGCGCGCGCCCGACCAGGCCGACGCGGCCAAGCTGGCCGAGGCCATGGACGGCATCCGCGTGCTGTACCTGCTGTACGTGTGCGACCACCAGCTGTCCATCCTGTACGGCCGGTCGTCCATCATGCGCGACAACGAGACCTACATCACCGGCTGGGAGTCGTACGTGGCCTGCTCGCTGGCCACCGACGCCGATCGCCGGATTGCGGGCCAGATCTGCCTGATGTATCTGATGAATCAAATCCGTGAGAGCCTGGGCCCCGAGGACGTGTCGACGGTGCTGCCGGTGTCGGCGCTGGGCCAGATTGCCGGCTTTGAGCGCGACCTGGACGACTGGATTGCCCGCTTCTCACGCCACAGTAGGTCGCCCGGCGGCCTTGTTGCCACGCCATTGCTCCTGCCATTGCTCCTGCTATCGTTCCTGCCATTGCTCCGGCTATCGTTCCTGCTCTCGTTCCTGCCATTGCCCCTACCATTGCCCCTGCCATTGCTCCTGCCATTGCTCCTGCCATTGCTCCTGCCTTGGCTCCTGCCTTCACCCCTGCCTTGGCCCCTGCCTTGGCTCCTGCCTTGGCTCCTGCCTTGGCTCCTGCCTTTGTCCCTGCCTTGGCTCCTTTCATTGCTCCTGCCTTCGTCCCTGCATTGGCTCCTGCCTTCGCCCCTGCCATTGCTCCTGCCATCGCCCCTGCCATTGCTCCTGCCATCGCCCCTCCCTTCCCCGCCCTGCCTCCCCCCTCTTGCTGACCGACGGTGTGAAATGCAGATCCGAGCCAGCTGATTGGCAACTGGCCCAACAAGGGCGCCGTCATGCACTACCATTGGGCCAAGCTGTACCTGCAGTCGTACGTGCTCCGCGGCCTGCCCGACTCCGAAGCCGTCATCCCCGAGCACTTTCTCGAAAACGCGTCGGCGGCCGTGCAGGCGGCCACCAGCATCATCAACCTGCTGGTCGAGGACAAGGATGCGCACGTCGCCATCGCCTTTGTGCCGCACCACGTGCACGGCATGGTGGCCTTTGCAGCCATGTTCCTGCTCAAGATCGCCACCAAGCACCGTGAGCAGCTCTTCGTCGACATCGACCACTTCCACCGCCTGATCGGCGGCCTGGCCGACCATTTCAAGCAGATCGACATCGGCAAGGATCACCTGCTGCACCGCATGGCCGACGGTCTCGACAAGATGGCCGAGAGCCTGGGCGGGCCGGCGCGCTCGCGCGGCCGCAAGCTACCCGCGGCCAGGCAGCCCCAGCAGGGCGACAGCAAGCCGGCCCAGGCCGTGGCCACGGTGGCACCGGCCGTGGCCAACGGCATGAGTGCGCTGCCCGACTTCTCTGGCCTGGACCCGAGCGGCTTTGATTTCAGCGACGGCGCCTTGGGCCTGGGCATGCCATTTTTTGACTTTGAGGGCACAACTCTCAATGGCGCGAGCACCTGGGATTTTACGTAGAGCCTCTCCTGCAGCGTATGAAAGAGTATTCGCTGAGCTGAGCAGACGCGGCAATGTTGTGTGTGTGTTCCTGCCTGTGTGTGTTCCTGCCTGTGTGTGTTCCTGCCTGTGTGTGTTCCTGCCAGTGTGTGTTCCTGCCAGTGTGTGTTCCTGCCAGTGTGTCCTGCCTGTCCGTGTAGTATATCTGTTCCTTCCCATATATACTCCTGCCTATACGTATTCCTCCCTGTATGTGTTCCTGCCCATCTGTACAGTGTGTTTGTTCCTATCTATCTAGTGTATCTTGTCTGTACTGTGTCTGTTCCTGCCTCTGTTGTGTGTCTGTTCCTGCCTCTGTTGTGTGTCTGTTCCTGCCTTCTGTTAGGTGTCTGTTCCTGCCTATATCCCTGCCAATATATATTCTGTAGTGTGTCTATTCCTACCTTCTGTTATGTGTCTGTTCCTGCCTCTGTTGTGTGGCTCTTCCTGCTGTGTCTCCTCGTAATTCGCTCGCCTCTGATTGGCTGCAGCCCCGTCGGGGCTAGCTGCGGATTTTGAGCCCGGCCGAGCTCCAACACGCTCGCCATTGCCATCGCCATCGCCATCGACAGCTCCCTTCTGCCGCCTCGCCTGCCCATCCACGCCTCGCACCCCCGCTGACTCGTCCGCCATGGCGTCCCAGCGGCTGGCGCTGAACCTGCAGCGCTCCCTGCGCAGCCGCCAAGCTCTCAACGCCATCCGCTCCCGTGCTCCGCTCCGTAGATACGCCAACCCAGTCGAGCCGTCGAGGATAGAGTGCACGACGCTGTCGAACGGCCTGACGGTATCTCCGCCCATCTCGTCGACGACCGTGTCGAGAGAGCAAAAGAGAGAGTGTGTGCCAAGCTGACACCCCTGCAGATTGCCAGCGAGCACTCGCCTTGGGCCCAGACGTCGACCGTCGGCGTCTGGATCGACGCCGGCAGCAGAGCCGAGACCGACAAGACCAACGGCACCGCCCACTTTCTCGAGCATCTGGCCTTCAAGGTGAGTGTCAGCATTTGTGGCTGCATTCGTGTCTGCATTTGCCGCAGTCGCTGACCCGCCGACCAGGGCACCGGTAACCGCACCCAGCAGCAGCTCGAGCTCGAGATTGAGAACTTGGGCGGCCACCTCAACGCCTACACATCGGTATGTCGACGCCCTCTGCACCACGCCGCCGCCGCCGCCGCCACTGCTGCTCCCCCCCCCTGATACCCCTGCCACCCCACGCTAACCGCTGCCAGCGCGAAAACACCGTCTACTACGCCAAGTCCTTCAACAAGGACGTGCCCAAGACCGTCGACATCCTCTCCGACATCCTGCTCAACTCCAAGATCGAGCCGGCCGCTGTCGAGCGAGAACGCGATGTCATCATCCGCGAGTCCGAGGAGGTCGACAAGCAACTCGAGGAGGTCGTCTTTGACCACCTGCACGCCACCGCCTACCTCGACCAGCCGCTCGGCCGCACCATCCTCGGCCCGCGCGAGAACATCCTCAGCCTCACGCGCCAGGACTTGGTCGACTACATCACCGCCAACTACACCGCCGACCGCATGGTCCTCGTGTCGGCCGGTGGCATCCCCCACCAGGACGTTGTCGCCCTGGCCGAGAAGCACCTGGCCGGCGTCAAGTCGCGGCCGCCCACTGACTTTGGTGAGACCAAGACGAAGCCACGCTTCGTTGGCTCCGAGGTCCGCATACGCGACGACACCCTCCCCACCGCCCACATTGCCATCGCCGTCGAGGGTGTCAGCTGGCGCGACGACGACTACTTCACCGCCCTCGTCACCCAGGCCATTGTCGGCAACTGGGACCGCACCCTGGGCCAGTCGCCGTACATGGGCAGCCGCCTGAGCACGTTTGTCAACTCGCAGAATCTGGCCAACAGCTTCATGAGCTTCTCCACCAGTTACAGCGACACAGGGTCAGTTTTGTTTTTTTGTTTTCAGTTTTTTTCAGTTTTTTATTTTTCAGTTTTGTTTTTTGTTTTGTTTTGTTGTTTTGTTTTCAGCTTTTTTATTTTTCAGTTTTCAGTTTTCAGTTTTGTTTGCTTGTTTTTGTTTATTCTTACCGACTAACCCCTTCTAGTCTCTGGGGCATCTACCTCGTGTCAGAGAACAAGACGCGGCTCGACGACCTGGTGCACTTTGCGCTGCGTGAGTGGTCGCGCCTCTCGCTAAACGTGAGCGAGGCCGAGGTCGAGCGCGCCAAGGCCCAGCTCAAGGCCTCCATCCTGCTCTCGCTCGACGGCACCACCGCCATCGCCGAGGACATTGGCCGCCAGATCATCACCACCGGCCGCCACGCCGAGCCCTCGGAGATCGAGCGTGTCATCAACCGCATCACTGCCGACGACGTCATGCGCTGGGCCGAGAAGAAGCTCTGGGACCAGGACATTGCCATCTCCGCCGTCGGCCGCATCGAGGGCCTGCTCGACTACCAGCGCATCCGCAGCGACATGAGCAGAGATACTGCTTAGTTGACTCTTGTCTGTGCGTAGGTAGGTAGCTAGACACGTACGGTGGGAGAAGTGGGGTGGATATAACTAGTCAAAAAAGAGTAGCAGGAGCGATGCAAGCATGGCAGACAAAGCCTTTTATGTACAGTCCCCAATTCAACAATCTTGGCGCTTATCTATTCACCTCTCTCAGTTCTTCAGTTGAGATGAACGGACGAGTGACCCAACGGACGAGTGACCCAACGGACGAGTGACCCAACGGACGAGTGACCCAACGCCTGTCGTACCCACGCCGCTCTGCCATATCGTTGTAGAGACTGTATATGTCTAATCATGTACTATTTGATTTTGCAGTCATTGATTCTCCACCCTGGATGAGGTAGGCATAGTGACAAAGTTAACTTCCCCATGAGCTAAAATCCAGACCTGGGAAAGCGCGCGCGTCAATGCGTCAATCGTACAGCTACTACTGAATCGGGCACCCCCGACTTTTGTGTCCTTTTCACTTCTCAGTGCCATCACATTTTCATATTACTTCCAGCTTGACAACAATAATCAAGTTGTCTCTATGGGATCTGCCTGAGAGTTTTCAAGGATTTCGATGAGAAACCGAACCAGTCTCTAGCTTCATGTACCTAGCAGCTGCATCACAAGTCTCCCTGCTCTTCAGTTCACAGTAACGAGCATTTCACTGCTTGCCTTTTTAAGCCCAAGGGACCTTTGGGAGCCCAGGGCTGGACCAAAAAAACCATGTCGACTAACACAGAAACAGAAGTCATTGTTGAGCAGAGAAAGAGGAAGATTGTGGGCTAGTGGAAGGTGAGTGCAGAAGGTGAGGTGCAAGGTGAGGTGGAAGGTGAGGTGCAAGGTGAGGTGGAAGGTGAGGTGCAAGGTGAGGTGCAAGGTGAAGTGCAAAGGGAGTAGGTAAGCCGAGGGTGAGTATGACATGTGACAAGAGACTAACTAGAATGGCAAGAACCATTACAAATCATGCTGACACCCTCCCGAGTATAGAATCGGTGTCGAGAGAGCGTAGCCTTCACCTCCCCGCCGTCGGGAGCTTCCGCAACTGGCATTAAATACTTCTCAATCACAGAGCAACTGAGCTACTTGGCCAACTCATGACTTTGACATTTGCGAGCTCTGAGAGGTGGTTTTGATCTTCGATGGAATATAATGACAATGATCAGCACACAATCCCTGCGCGAGAGAGCACCGCGAGCTGGAGAATGGATCGCCGAGTGTGAGATGCTCGTCAGCCGGCGCGCACATCACCTTGCGTTCCGCAGGCGAGGTACAGGACCAACTGTTGTTCTGCTGCATGGATTTCCCACTTGGTCTTACGACTACTCTGCCGTAGCCACTGATCTCGCGAGCGACCACGACATCATCACTCTGGACTTCCTGGGTTATGGCGCGTCGGACAAGCCAAACCCATACCAGTATTCCGTGGCGGAGTCTGCCGATAGCGTTGAGGATTTGCTTGCTTTCCTCAGTCTGTCCTCCGTGCACTTGGTCGTCCACGATTACGGCGGCATCGTCGGCCAGGAACTCGCCGACCGCCAACTGTCAGGCAAGCTGCCATTTCGTATCACCAGTCTCACCGTGCTGAACTGCGGCATCGTCTACAAGGCTTATCGGCCAACTTTCGTGCAGAAGCTTCTAAGCACCCCCGTCTTGGGAAACTTGCTCGCTTATTGTATCACCGCTGGCATGATGCGATCTTTACTTTCAGGCGTGTGGGGAAACTCACCGCTCAGCGACCAAGAATTTGACAATCTCTGGCAAGGAATCTCCTTGAAAAACGGACACAATCTGGCACACTTGCATATTCAGTATAATAAGGAGAGAGAGCATCACCATAGCCGTTGGGAGGCGGCCCTGGTTGCGTGGAAGGGTCCCCTGTACCTGGTATGGGGCCTCAATGATCCTGTTTCGGGACGACATGTTCTTGAGCAAGCCACTCAGATCTTACCTCAAGCTGTTGTCACAGAACTTGACGGTGTCGGGCATTTCCCGCAAACTGAAGCACCAGAAGCCGTCGCCACGGCAATTCGAAAGTCCGTCGCCACACCTGTCTAGGGTGAGGCAGCGCTAACTTAGACCACTGCGCGTTCAAAATAAACCTTCTTAACCCCCCGGGCATTGAGAGGTAGAGAGGAAGGCAAGGGTGCTGTATTGTGCAACCTGGGCCACTAATTAGTTTCAACTTTTCTACCTTGCTCTTTCCTGTATGTAGCACCAGCACTGCCTGTTTGTCGCCTTCCGCCAAAGTTTGATCGCCCTGCACTTCCCATGTTAGATTACTTAGTACCGGCCTCTGCCACTCATACTCGTTTCAAGATAGTCTTCCTCCAGAGCAGTTCTGTCCATGAGATCTTGCAACCATGGAAGTCTCCTTGCTTCGTTAAAAATCGCAAACTTGCTTAGTCCAGCTGGCATCTCCGGCGAAATTTCGAGAAAACTGTGGCCAACGCAAGCTGTCACAGCTTTCTCTTCGCTTTCGTGCGACCTAAAGCATTGGCCACAAAGGTCAGCATCTCGGCAGCACTTGCAGACAAATCGTTGGCTAACACAGTTGATTGGGAGCTGACATCCATCGCACTGAATGTTGACGTATACATAAACTCCACTCTGCAATTCAAACTCCTGCTGAAATGCAATCTGCGCATTCGACTCGTCTGAATTCCATAACAAAGCTCTTCCTAATCTACCGAAGATGGTGAGACGCTTGCTTCCCCAGGTGTACGCGAGCTTGGCGAGTTGATGAATGGCCTGAGACCGAATTGCGTCGTCGACCCCGTTGGATCGAAATGCAATTTTCCAGGCGCGTGAGACCAATACATCACATAAGTTGTTGACTGTGTCAAGTGTTGACGAGTGATGTGGTCCCAGTGCCTTCTCATACCCAGCTAGTGCTTGCTCGTACATCTTCTCTGCCTTGTCCAGCTTGCCTTGTCCAGTATATAGTATGCCAAGGTTGTTGACTATGTCAAGTGTTGAAGTGTGATCTGCTCCGAGTACTTTCTTCATCCCAGCCAGTGCTTGCTGATACATCTTCTCTGCCTCCTCGAGCTTACCTTGTCTCTCATACAGGAGACCAATATAATTGACTGTTTTATGTGTTGATATATGATCCAGTCCTAGTACCTTCTCCTTCCCAGCCAATGCTTGCTGGTGCATCTTCTCTGCCTCCTCCAACTTATCTTGTCTAGTGTATAGTAGACCAAGATTACTGACTGTGCCTAGCGTTAACCTATGATCCGGTCCCAGTGCCTTCACTCTCCCAGTGAGTGCTCGCTGGTACATCTTCTCCGCCTCCTCCAGCTTATCTTGTCTAGCGTATAGTATGCCGAGATTGTTGACTGTGTCGAGTGTCGACATGTGCTCCGCTCCCAGTGCTCTCCCATACCCAGCCAGTGCCAACATGTACATTTGCTCCGCTGCTACATACTGATCCTGTTGGGTCAACAGTTCAGCAATGAGGAAAGCTTTACCCAGTCGGTCATAGTGCAGAGTCTCCATGATACCACCACGATGATGGCCAACGTCTCCCAGCCGTAGCGCATGTGCCGTGAGATCTGTCAGACGAAAGTACCCCAAAGAGTTAAAGTCTTCTTGTGCAATCAATGCGTCTACACAGTCGAAAGAGTACCAATACTGCTTCTCGTCCATCACCAGGTTTAGAGCCGACAACGTCCAGTCGTGTACGCACGTGTGCATGCTCCACGACTCCGCCGACGTCTGCACCTCGAGGAAGCAGTAGTTGGTCAGCCTTCTCATTGTGCTTTCGAACTCGACATCGCTGCAAATCACTCTGTGCAGCCACGGTGGCGAGTCCTCAGAGAGGCCTACCCGAAATAACTTGTACCAGAGGCGCCGGTTGCTAAAGTATGCTAGTAAGCCTAACAACTTGGCAGCGTCCGCGTCTTCGCCTTGAAGGCGAGTATATGACAGATCCCATGTGGTGTAGAGTGTGCGTTCCTGATACTCCTGGAGCGGAAGTGGCCGTCGTGGGTCAATATTCCAGTGTCGCTCATACTCCTCGAGGTACCGCTTAAACGTAAAGTGTTATGAATGACACCTACCGAGGCCAAGACCACGAGGTCCGCGCGGAGTGGAACCCACCCCATTAGGACAGCGGACCTCCGCAAGAAGGGAGGAACCCTCTGATGTGCTCGGGATACAAGGGAAGGGTGCGAGACCCATAGGAGGAAAAACCCCTCAAGCGTTAAGTCTTGTATAGTCGTAGACATAGGGAATCTGAGATCATCTACTCCCCACGCGTCTTCTTTGCACTCCATCCCTCAGGAGCCCTAACATAAAGGTGCTTCGGCGGAGATATGCCCCGGCGGTGGCCAAAGCCAGGGGGAGGCCAGCGAGTCGCTCGGCCAGCCGCTGTGCCTGAATATCTGGAGAGTGGCAAATAAGTAAGGTGTCTTGTACGTATCGAATGACCTACCAAGCTTAATATTCTGTCGTTGAGATCGACTTTCTAAGATCTCGACACTCTCTTCCACGTCCTGGAGGGGCTGCAGCCGAATCTCGGATCCCGCCACAAGATCTGGCCGCCGTGTTGTGATGATAATAGCCCCATGGGAGACGTACGGATAATATCTTTCAATTGGATACTGACCAGGATCATCGAAGTTGTCAAAGATGAGCAGCCATCGTATATTCTTCTTGTTAGACAACCATCGCCGTGTCTGGATGAGGCTCAGCTCGTCCTGCTGCATTTGCGCGTCTTGTGCATCAAAGATGGCCTCGGCCACCAGCCGGAAACTGTCCTTGAGTGTGGTCTCGGACGCAGCATTGAGCCAGAAGACCGAGTCGTATTCTTGGTGGTGCCTCTTTGCGAAGGCGATGGCCAGCTGTGTCTTGCCCATTCCACCTGTACCGCCTAGCACCAACCGTCGCTGTTCTGAAGACGAATCACCCGGTCGCAGGATTTTCTCGCATCTGGCCAATCTCGGGCTCTCGCCCAATGAAGAGTTTCAGGTCGATATGAGGTGCCTGGCCGAGACAGAGGCCAATAGGCTGCCGGAAGTGGAAGTCATATTTCGGCCGTACTATGACTATCAACCAGTCAGCTTGGCCTATCTGCAGCAGTCAATCGAGCCATTGCTAGTGTGAAGGGGTAGTCGTCAGAGAGAACTCGAGAGATCAAAGGCACAGGATATCTTCAAATGAAGAACAGCATAAGTCAATTACTCTCATGTGGGTTTGTGGTCCAGTAACCAACCGTGTTGCTCATAGAACTTTCAAAAGTCCAATGAACTGGCTGCCAGCACTCACACGCTTAGTCGCGTCATCAACAAAAGGTGCCATCGTCACCACTAGCTCTTACCTGGCCCAAAATACTGAGTTCTCACAGTTGCATTGTTATTTATCTGTTGACCGCCACCGCTGCTATTGACGTTGTTCGTCTGCGCGCCATCCTGACTGCTGAACGTCATTCTCGCCTTCTTTTCCTCCGGTATAGACGATTGCATCAACTTGATCTCTTTGACGATCGTCTCCAGCTCTGCCACTTGCTCAGGTTTAGCAGACTTGACCGCATGATGATTGACCAACAGTTGGACGTCGTCCGTGATCGACGTCATCAGCTCTTCCACCTTATTACCCTTTCCCAGTCTCTTGACGACCTTGAAGTACCGTTGCTCCCACCCATCATTTCCTCCAGGGAGAACCTTTTCGAAGATCTGCCGCAATTTTGCCGCCTTCTCATCGCACTCTTCCATGGTCTTCTCCAACGCGTTGCAGACGTCCACAGGCAATGAATTTTGGACCTGTAGCAAATGGCTCTTGCATGTCTCCAGCGTGTCGCGGATGATGAGGAGCCGGCGTCCCGTGACATGGAAAGTCTCCGACAGCTTCACGTCTTTCTGTGCGATCTCGTAGACCTTGATCGAGGCATCGAGGATGCTGATAACGGCGGAAATGGCGCTGATCACTTCCAACCCGGACATCTTGCGGTAGACGTCAGCGAGTGCAAATGGAGCTTATATCCAATGCCACACAGAGCACCCAAATAACCTTAGCGAGGCGAATTGAGAGCTGCTGGATGGAAGACAAGAGCAGCCATGATCAGACTAAGACTTGCTGAATCCATACTTGGTTTGAGCCCACAAGCCGCCACAAGGTAATCGTTCTAGATCATTACTGTTGTCTGTAGGGCCAGCATTGATCATCATCGGTTGGCCAACTCAATTTACCGCGGGTTATAGGGACCATAGTGCAAAAACCCAAGGTACTCCTAGGCTTATGACAGTATGTCAAAACCATAGCTCTCCTGAAGTTCTCTGCAAAATTAGATCACAAGCTTGTTGTGTAAATATGAAATGTCAACTGGTTCTGAAGCTTAATCGCAACTGAGCAGTTCAAGGGATAAACTGAAGGCGGAGGAGGAGGATGTTCAGGATTACATTCCGGGTGGACTGCATCCTGTACGTCTTGGCGACATGGCTGGTCGGGTACAAGGTAAGCTAGGCCACAGTAGATACTCGAATGTCTGGCTCACACAGGACAATAGGTAAGCACCCTTATGTGCTAAGTTTTCTTAACTAATCAACCCTCTATTAGTGAACCCGGTTCGTATCTAGCGCTAAAAATTGGTCGAGTAAATAATGATTACGCAGAAGAGATCCAGCCTTATGATTTCGTTTTCTCCCATCTGAAATCAGCTTTCGAGGATGGACACGTGGTTGGACAAGCTGTGACAGTGAGAGTGTTCAATATGTCAGGTCAGTGCCCAAGGGAGGGATTATATAAGCAGCCTTAGCAGCTCTATCTTCCTCCTAGCAGACACTTTGTCCACTTTCAGAAACACAAAAAAAAGCAAAACTATATGGGTATCATTGATTATCGCTTCAACATGACTTCACATAACAATCTGTCAAATGTCAGCATTAGTGTGGCAAGATCACAATCAGCTAGCACTCCACTTACACAATCACGCTTCTCCTTGGTGCGTGGGATGCCCATCTCCTCAAACGTCGTTGGTCCTGTCCCCGGCTTCTTGGCCGCACTGGCCTCCACCTTGTTCGGCTCGCCCGTCGGTCGCTGCGACGACGCCGGCGCGTTGGCTGGCGCCTTGCTGGGTGTCAGTTTCGCCGGCTCTATCTTGCCCTGTCGGCCTGGTGCCTCTATCTGCACCTCCTGAGCCGGCGGTGGTGTTGCTGCTGGTGCCGGCGGTGTCGGCGTTGGTCGGTTCGGCTTGCTCATCACGTTCGGCACACTCGGCACACTACTCCCACTCGGCCGAGGCCCCGAACCAGGCCTAGGCGCTGGTATAGATGCATTACGTGGTGGTCGGTTCTGGTATGGATCTTGTGGTCGGTTCCGTCGATCCGCTCCCGTTGGGTCTGGAGGAGCCGAGAAGCCAATGTCCAGTCGTGGCTGAGGTGGTGGCGTGGGCTGGCCTTGCTGTGGTCGTAGCGGAAACGATGGCGTAGTGCTTTTTAGAGGCACGGGCGGACGGCCTTGCGGCCCATAACTTCCGCTTGCCCTTGAGGGTGGAGGTCTCGATTTGGGGTCGATTCGATGATCATAGCCGCTGTACGAGGCACGCTGCTGGGCTGGAGGCGGGCCGAATGGACTAGGTCGATGGGGCATTGGATTGGCTGAATTTGATCGGAGATTGGGATTAATGCCAAAGGCCGAGTTCGGTCGGAACTCAGGGATTGGTACTGCCGCAGGAGTGCCAGGTTCTGGGTATGGAGCGGCCGAGTAGGGCCTGGAAGGCGCAGAGCTCAGGCTTAGCCGAGACGGATCCGGCATGTCGAGAGCGGATGATGCAACTTGGGGGATGGGTGGGATTGGCAGACTAGCGAGGTCTACACTGCCGTGCTGGCCGCGAATCTTCATCAAGGCCACTTGCTCGTGATCTCGTCGAGACAGAGTCTTGGACCTTGTAATGGCATTGATGCGCGCAGAAGCGTCGGGATTGCCATTTTCCGACGCCTGCCGGTACCATTCCTTGGCTCGGGAGAAATCTGGGTTGACATGAATGCCAACCTCGTAGAAATAGCCCATAGCGAATTGAGCCGTGTCCAGGCCGTCGAGAGCGGCGCGCTGCGCGTACTCGAAGGCCTCGGTCTCGTTTTTCTCAAACACGCCCTCCTCGCCACACAGGAACCATTTGCTGATGGCCATTTCCGCTTCTGGCTCTCCCTGTCGTGCGGCCAGATTATAGTAGTGCATTGACAGGGCAGCGTCAAAGGAACAGCCTAGGTCTCCAAACTCGTATGCAGAGCCCATCCTGAGTTGCGCCTTGGAGAATCCCAGATAGGCGGCCTTTTCAATGTTGATTTTGGCCAAAGCTACGTTCCGGGGCACGAATTCTTCTGGCGCCTTGATCTGAGGCAGCTCACCGGCTTGCAACATGCCGTACACGTAGGCTCCCTGGGGGGCGTTTTCATCGGCCGTGGCGGCCGAATATTCAATCATCCTCACGCCTCTCTCAAAATCCTGCTGCTGGCCGTTCTGGCCCAGCAGTGTCATCATGCCCAGTCGGTAGTTGGCCGCCGAGTCTCCAGCCTCGACACCCTTCCGGTAGTACTTGATGGCCTTTAGCGCATCGTTTGACGACTCGAACTGCATGCCAATGCGGTAGTCAGCCCTGGCGTACCGTCTCTCCGACGCTCTCTGGTAGCAGTAAAAGGCTTCTCGCTTGTCGATGCGCTCGCCAAACTTGCCGAATTCAAGCCACATGCCTCGCATGAATTCTGCCGTGGGGTGGTGCTGGTCAGCAAGGAAGTTGACGATCTTCAGAGCGTCTTGCCTCAGAACATGTTCAATTCTGGGTGTGCGGGGTCGCGGGCCATGGACCTGCGCCAGGCGCGACTCGTTTTGCTGTGCAGTCTCAACATAAGCCAGAGCATCGCGTGCCCACGTCAACTGGACCTCAGGATCGTTGCAGCCCAAGACTGCGGCGCGTGCTGCTTCCAAAGTAGCCTCCTTCTGCTCATCCGTGGGGGGGATGTTGGGCGCGGGGTTGTGGATGGCAGGGAAGGGAGAGAAATTGGGCTGTTCAGCGAGACCGGTGGAATAATGCGGCTGCTGGTACGGCTCAGCAGGCGGTAGCTGCCGCTGCTGCTGATGCTGATGCTGCTGCTGCTGATGCTGCTGCTGATGCTGCTGCTGCTGATGTTGCTGCTGCTGATGCTGCTGCTGATGCTGCTGCTGCTGATACTGATGCTGCTGCTGATGCTGCTGATGTTGATGCTGCTGCTGCTGTTGCTGCTGTACTGGGGCGGCAGTCACTGCTGGTAGCATCATCTTCTGGGCGGCTGGCGCTGAGTGCCAGTCCTGAAAAGCTGGCTGGGGAGTGCCATTCAGAAACGCGTTCTCTCTTGGATCTTGTCTCTGTGCCACTTGTTCCATGGACGCAACATTCTGTGCCATGTCCATGGGGTGCTCGCCAGCCCTGTAGTACCTGCCGTCAGTAAGGTCTTGGCGTACCTGAAACGGTCTGTTTTCTGTACCTGTGGGGAGAGGGCTGAACAATCTCCGGTATGTAGTAGGAGTCATCGCCGCCCGGGTAGAAGGTGGCACCGGTGTGGTAATTCATGATGGCGATGCTCGGCACAAACGACGGGCAATGCTCGGCACGAGCGACGACGATGTCGCTGGCGGCTGATGAGGAAGCAGGCGGTATGTGTGGTCGGAAGGAACGACTGGAGACAGCCTTGGCACGCACACTGTGGGCAGAAGCGGCAGGAGCAGTGAGAGCGATCGTCAGTCAAGGTTTCTTGGTGATTAAGAGTGTGCGCGCGCTTATGCATTCGAGGCGGGGTGTCCGACAGTCTCGGCGGCTCCTGGCAAGCTTGGAGACATGTTCTGGAGATTGGGGAGATTAAGGAACTGAACCCCAAGGCGTTGTTATACTTTGAGCAGGCGGTGGCAGTCCGCAAGCAGAGCGGCCGCCGTTGCCGCCGCCTTATCCCACCCAGATCTGAAGTGGTAGAGGCTGAGCCGAGAACAATGGCAAAGTGCCACGCCACCACTAGTGCTGCTAGCAGTGCCCCAATTGTTACCCCATTCGGCCACACAGCCAATGCGAGAAGACGGTTTTCGCCCATTGCCCAAAACTCAAAGATAACGTCTGTCGGCCGAGGGGCCAAAAAAGCTTAGACAGGCAGGCGAGTCGGCCTGTGCCACGAGACGGGCCTGCCTGTGCCTGTCGGCTTTGGTAATAAATAAATTATATAAAATTATAAATTATAGATTATTAAAATGTATATGGGGGGGGGCATGGGGGCCAAAAAGAAAATAGACGTTGAAACGAGGGACATAGCAAGATAGCAAGATCGCAACCAGATCGCATTCTTTTGCTTCTTTCTTCGACGGTCGCCATTGGAATGGGCGGAGCCGTCCAATTGCCCACTTCTGAGCGTTGTCGCTGGCCTCGCAGTAACGCTGTTCGTCTTCGTCATATTCAAGAAGGAAGAAGATTAGCTATATTCAAGAAGGAAGAAAATACGATCCAATTTGGCCCTCTCGCGATAATCACAGCAGTCCCACAAGTCACTCGGGGATGCTAAACACACGCGAAATTAGACATACGCGTCCCGTCCCACGCGTCATAAGGGGTCTCGCTGATGATCCATCGGCTAAGATCGTGCGTACCATGCTCGCATAGGAACAGCCCCCCCCCCAGAGTCCTTGACCTTGCCCAGTACCCCAGAGAGGTAAGTAATATCGGGACTTCCCGTGGTGGAACAGCGGCGATGGAGCCCAGCCATGCAAAGTTTTGTCATCCATACGAGCCATACGACATCCAGCTAGAGTTCATGCGGAATCTCTACGCCTGCATTGAAAACGGTAGCGTGGGTATTTTCGAGTCGCCCACGGGCACGGGAAAGTCGTTGAGTCTGATATGCGCTGCTTTGACCTGGCTGAGGGACAACACACGGCGACACCTTGACCAGCTCTCGGGCGCAAGCAAGGCTGACCCAGACGACTGGTTGGCCCAGGCCGACATTGACGTCCGCCGCAAAGAAGTGGTCCGAGAACGCGAGGAGCTTGAGGAGAAGCTCGCAAAGCTTCGCGCAAAAGATGGGCAGGGCCAGCGTCCGCGACTGCCGCGGCGCCAAGATGGCGGTGTTGTCAGACCATCCAAACGACCAGTAAGCACGTGAGCATATCATGTTGTGTGTCTAACGAATCCAGCGTCTGGAGCATGCAGCCCACGCCGATGCAGATGGCGGCGATGAATTTCTCCTCGACGACTACGACTCAGACGCCCAAGAGGGTACACATGCCAAGGCTGGCACAGGACTATCGGCAACTACTCGAGCCCTGCTGGATCAACTCAAGCCCAAGGCTGAGGAAGACGACAGCATGCCAGCGTCCAAGGTCAAAGTCATCTATTGTTCCCGCACCCACTCGCAGCTGAGCCAGTTCGTCCATGAGCTGCGTCGAGTGAAGCCGCCATCGAGCTTGGATGGTCGTGGCCACGGTGGTACTGGCAATGGAAATGGCGTCGAGGAAAGCGTCAAGCATCTGCCTCTGGGCTCGAGGAAGAATCTCTGTATCAATGAGAAAGTGCTGAAGCTCTCTTCCGCCACAGCAATCAATGAACGCTGTCTTGAGCTTCAGAAGCCTGGCACTCCCAAAGATCAGAGATGCGCCTATTTACCGACCAAGAAGGATGATGGCGAGGCCGTTGCCTCCTTCCGCGATTTGGCTTTGGCTCGAGTGCGTGACATCGAAGACATTGCTTCGCTGGGCAAGGAGGCACAAATCTGCCCGTACTATGCCTCGCGATCTGCCATTGCTCCCAGCGAAGTCCTCACTCTTCCCTACCCGCTTTTACTGCAAAAGTCAGCGCGTGATGCGCTCGGCTTGTCAGTCAAGGACAATGTTGTCATCGTCGACGAGGCCCATAATCTCATGGACGCCATCGCCGACACCTGGTCCATCACGCTGCGACTTGGCCAGCTGCAGCTGGCAACTCGACAAGTCTTGGCGTATTTGCACAAGTTCAAGAACAAGCTCCAGGGCAAGAATCGCGTGTACGTGTCGCAAGTCGTCCGGCTGCTAAACTCAATCACCGAGTGCATAGAGCGAGTGTCGACCAAGCTCAAGTCCAATGAAATCGAGGTAAGGCCGTCGCAGCTGATGTCCGGCAAAGGTGTCGACCAGATTCGACCGCACAAGCTTGCTCGATACATTCACGAGAGCAAGCTTGCGTACAAAGTCGAAGGCTACCTTCAGTCTCAAGCATCAGATCAAAGCGACGATGGAAGCAAAGGCGTCTTGACCCTGCTCCAGAACTTCTTGATCGTGCTCATGAACCCAGCCTCAGAAGGCCGGTTCTTCATCTCCAGCCAGGACGGAGACATTGTCCTCAGATACATGCTGCTGGACCCTCGAGAACACTTCCGAGACATCGTCCAGGAAGCACGAGCCCTTATCCTGGCCGGCGGCACCATGTCGCCTATGACAGACTATGCAAACTATCTCTTCTCCTATCTCCCCGAAGGCCGACTACGCACATTTAGTTTCGGCCATGTCATTCCCGAGGAGAACATCTTCGTACAAGCCGTAGGGCGTGGACCAACAGGCCAGGCTCTGAAGTTCACATTTGACCAGCGAAGCAACAACTCCATCATCCAAGAACTGGGCCAAACTCTGGTGAGAGTGTGCCGGGCTGTTCCCGACGGAGTGGTAGCCTTCTTTCCCAGCTACGACTATGTCGCTCAAGTCGTGCAAGCATGGGCAAAATCGTCCGTTTTGACATTGCTTCGGCGGTCAAAGGCCATTTTCGAGGAGACCAAGGCCGCCAGCGTCGATGATCTGCTGCGAGACTACGCTGAAGCAATTGGTGCTGGCAAAGGCGCCTTGATGCTGTCCGTCGTCGGCGGTAAGCTGTCAGAAGGAATCAATTTCTCCGACCGGCTCGGCCGAGCAGTCGTCGCAGTCGGCTTGCCCTTCCCCAACGCCAACAGCGGCGAATGGAGGGCAAAGATCAAACACGTCGAGGCTTTGAAGGCCAAGGAGTTAGCCGGCCAACCAGCTTTGTCAGCCCAAGAGTGCAGGGACCAAGCCAGGGCAGCCGGCCAAGACTTTTACGAGAATGCGTGCATGAGAGCCGTCAACCAGAGCATTGGCAGGGCAATCCGACATCGCGAAGACTATGCTGCCATTCTCCTGGTCGACAGCCGATTCTCAAGCGACCGCATCAGGAAGAAACTACCCCGCTGGATCCAGGCAAGCATGAGCATGAGCGTGAGCAAGAGCAAGAGCACAGGCACGAGCGCGAGCGCGAGCACGAGCACCAGCAAGAGCACGAGCACGAGCACGAGCACGAGCACGAGCACTAGCACGAGCCTGACTGAAAGAAACGGCGACTGGAACGAGACTGAAGCGAGCGTGAGAGGATTCTTCGCGCGCAAGGCGTGAATCCTGACCTCCGCAGGAGATAGGAGTTAGGCCATTGCTCCCGCATTGAGCCGCGGCAATGAGCTTTGCTTTCCCCGCCTTTGATTATTATTCTTCCGCATTGAATTTGAAGCGCTGCGAGGAGTGTACCTGGTTCTCGCCGCTTCTCCGCCGTCCCCTACAATGCCTCCCAATTCCGCGCCGGGCATCAACCCCGTTGCCCTCACCTACACGCCGCCGCCGCCGCCGCCGCAGCACCACTCGAGGTCGTCGTCGCCCTCTGGTTCCACCGCAGCGTCCATCCCGCACCCGGAGCCGATCTCCTCCAAGGTCTACCACATCGCCGGCGTCGTCGTGACGGTATACGGACTAGAAGAATTGCCGCCGTCATGCACCGACGTCGCCGTCCTCTGGCTGCTCCACCCGCGCCTGCAGACGCAGGAATGCATGGCGCCCTTTGCCGCCCATATCATCGCCTCGTGGAACACACATATCCAGTCGCAGTCATCATCAGTCTCGGCGGCCCACGGCAAACGTCATGATAATAATAATAATAAGAGCAAACGGGGCCTGATCGCCGTCGGTTTCGACCAGCGCAACCACGGCAGCCGCGAGGTGAGCCCGGTGGCCAATGAAGCGTGGCGCGGCGGCAACGAGACCCATGCCCAGGACATGTTCAGCTGTTTCCAAGGCACGGCCGCCGACACGAGCCAGCTAATCGACTACCTACCAGGCTATCTCTTCCCCGACTCTGCCGGAGACCGGGGCGGGCGACGCATAGGCCCGCACATGGTGCTAGGCGTCAGTCTGGGCGGCCACGCGGCTTGGCAGTGCGTGCTGCACGACCCTCGCATCACCGCAGCGATCGTGACAATCGGCTGCCCCGACTACGAGCGCTTAATGAGCGACCGCGCGCGCCTGAGCAAGCGCAAGACCTGGCTCGACGGTAAGGGCGCGCACTTCATCGGCAGCGCCGACTTCCCCACAAGCCTTGCCGACAGCGTCCGGCGCTGGGATCCGGCCGGGATTGTCTTCGGCACGCTGCGCGACGCTGGCCGGCCCAAGGGCCAGGAGCACGTGCTCCCCCACACGCAGCGTGAGACGGCGGCGCTGCAGGCGGTCATGGCGCGCTGCTTCGGCAACAAGCGCATCCTCTGCCTCAGCGGCGGTGCCGATCGGCTCGTGCCGACCAAGCAGGCCGAGCCGTTTATGCAGTGGCTAAAAGCAGCCAGCGCCAAGGGCGGCTTCTTTGAAAACGGCGGCCTGTACTTGCACGACGTCGTGCTGCCCGGCGTCGGCCATGACGTGCCTCCCAGCATGGTCGAGTATATGATTCGCTTTGTCATCGATACATTGGATGAAGCAGCTGCTAACGAGGATGATGACGCGGGCAAGAGGGCCGGCGGTGCCAAGGACGCCAGGATATGAAATGAAAAAGGAAAGACCACTCATACCAGCCGGATGACGACACTATTATACTTGTCGGTCTATACACATATGTGTGTTGAACCCAAAAAGTAACAAAAGAATTCTTAAATCTGTTAAGCATTTGGTCCCTTATTCTCTCCTCTTACCGTGGTGTGTTCTGTGTCTAGCAATTCAACTCGCGTGAAGGCATTGAATGATGGAAACTGCCCAAACGAGGGAGAGAGAACTGCCCAAACAAGGGAGAGAGGACTGCCCAGGCTAGAGAGAGAGGACTACCCAGACTAGAGAGAGAGGACTGCCCAAACCAGAGAGAGAGGACTACCTAAACTAGAGAGAGGACTACCTAAACTAGAGAGAGGACTACCTAAATAAGGGAGAGAGGACTACCTAGACTAGAGAGAGAACTACCTAGACTAGAGAGAGAGGACTGCCTAAACCAGAGAGAGAGGACTACCTAAACAAGGGAGAGAGGACTGCCCAAACTAGAGAGAGGACTACCCAGACTAGAGAGAGAGGACTGCCTGGACAAGGGAGAGAGGACTGCCTAGACTAGAGAGAGGACTACCCAGACTAGAGAGAGAGGACTGCCTAAACGAGGGAGAAAGGACTGCCCAAACAAGGGAGAGAGGACTGCCCGGACTAGAGAGAGAACTGCGTAGACTACAGAGAGAGGACTGCCCAGACTAGAGAGAGGACTGCCTAGACGAGGGAGAGAGGACTGCCCAAACCAGAGAGAGGACTGCCCAAACTGGAGAGAGGCACAGAAGGGAGTTGACTAGTCACCTGAATCTCAGTTTTGTCCCTGTTTTGCTGATTTTTTTTGATTCATGTTTGTTCAGCTATCTTCTCGAGAGCCGAGTTCCGCCAGAACAGTCAGTCAGGTGTGATGACACTCCGTTCCTCGCTTTCAGTGTCGCTAGCCGTGCTCTGTTCGTTGGATGTGGTTGAATGAGCGAGCAGGTGTGCGAATGGCCATAGCCACCCACCTACCCACCTACCCACATGTGGGAAATCACTGCGGCCTCTTTTTTTCTGCTGTCTCCAGCCAGTCACGCCAACCACTACGGACGGGCAGGCAGGTCAACAACCCCATCTGCAAAAAAAAATAAAATGCAATGCCTGTCTTTTCCCTTTTTATGCAACAAGCTCAACCACACCACCGGCTTCCTTGATCTTCTTCTCAGCCTCCTTGCTGAAGTACCTCGCCCTCACGACCAAGGGAATCTCGGGTATCCTTCCCTTGCCCAACACCTTGGAATATCCCAACGGCAGCAGATCCAGGACGGGCGCGGTATCGGTTTTCTTCTGAGAGATGTACGCTTCTCTGGTCTCGGCGGGGATGAGCGACCACAGCTAAAAATGAAGAGACCCATTAGCAACTCTTTCCTCTCTTTTTCCTTATTTTCTTTCTGTCTTCTGCGTTCAAACTTCATCACCGCCATACCTTGTCAAGATTCACAGTAGGCTTCCAGAACTTGTTCTGGGTCTTGTGGAAGTATCGCATGCCGACTTTGCCAAAGTAACCGGGGTGGTACTTGTCGATGTTGGTGCGGTGGTGGTGCTGACCACCGGCCATACCACGACCACCAGGGTGCTTGCGGGCCTTGCCAACACGACCGTGACCGGCCGAGACGTGGCCGCGGCTGCAGGGAGAGAGAGAAAGAGACAAACGTCAGCATGGCTTCATCTTTGGACAAGAATTGGCACACTCTCGTCAGAGACGGAAGTTGCCACAATGGTTGAGTCGAGTGTGCAGTCACGGTCGCCACTTACTGCTTTCTCGTCTTGGTCAATCTGGTAGGCATCTTGACCGCTAGACGAGAGAATGGAGAGGAGTTGAGTGGTAGAGATCGGCCAAAGGTGAAATTCAACCTTGAAACAGACCGATGAGGGCGCAGTTGTGTGGGTGGAGAAATCAAGTCTTGGCGTGGCTCAACGCAAAACTTGGCACGTTTGCGACTTTTGTCGAAGCAACCCTTCCGTCTCCGATTGCCGCTAACCTATTCTTCACTTAATAACATATTCGTACACAGCCTACCCCATCAGTCTCACCGCCAATCAAAGGCAACACATCCCACACTGCTCCGCAGCGCCTATGAGCCTCAAGTCACCATACTCATGCCCCAGCCCATACCGTTGGGGGCCCGCTCAAAGTAGATCGCATCGACAGGACTACCTAATTTGTGACTTAATTGGCAGCCATCCATTCCGTCTGGACACTTGGTGACTGTGTTTGACCCCAGTTCACACTAGCAACGTTGTGGGCATACCCAGCGTCAGCACTCTCTGGGCTCGAGCCGGTCTTGGATGTCCAGCTGATGAGCATCTTCTGCCCTCCATTGGTGATGTCATCCTCCCCATAATAGCCGGCATGCACACCGCCGGCATAGATGAATTCGCGCTGTGGTCGCGGCGTCACATACAAAACCTCTCTTGCCGTCCAATTGCAGCTCTTGATGGCCTCGGCCCAATCAGACTGGCCATGCTGTTCGTAGGCCGGAATAATGTTTCTTGGCTGGCAGAATCGGTAGTAGAATGTGTTATCCGCCATATTGCCAAGGTAGACCATAGCGAGGGTTTGGTAGTATGGTGCGTAGATGAGATCAAAGTCCATCACAGCCTCATCCAAGATGAGGGCGCCCTGGTTGCTTGGGTCTGGAATAGTGTCCACCCATTGCTGCCCATCCCAGTAGGAGTACGAAGCACGAAGAGTGTAGGCCGAGGCTATGGTCTTGGCCACGAAGACACCGTTCGGTACTTGGCCAAAGAGGTAAATCTCGCCATCTTCATTGCCACGCCCGTCCTTGCCCCATGCACGGAAGCCGCCCAGTGAACCGTAGGCGATCTCTCCTTCCTGGAAGAGCTGCGTGACTGGTCGGGTCGCATACGGGCCCCAAACCGGGTCATTGGCTATTACCAGCACCGTATTTCCCAGAGGTGATAGTTCGTATGCCTGTGAAGTCATGTTGACGTTGTCGTAGACAATCGAAGCGTAGATGAGAGAATGTGTCAGGTTGATGGGAATTGGCGAAGATTCCGGCCAGATGGCATACCTATAGCCAAAGCCAGACATGGCCGTGTTGAAAGACTCTTCGCCCACTGTCATCGGTGCAAATCCTCGCATACGGCCTACATCATCTTGCCACTCACCGATGTTGTCGACAAGTTCAAGAGCATTGTCTTGCAGCCCGTTCATGCTGCTGTCTGTCGCCACCGAACTCGATACGAGGGACACCAACTGACCGTCTGACGTGACACCGGTGTCGCAGAAATATACCACATGTGTGCCATTTAGCATGCCTCCCTTGCCTCCGTCTCTTGCCAGCTTGGGAGTTGTCTTCATCGTCTGGAGCTTCGCCTTCAACGAACTTGTCACGCTACTCGTATACACGCCGCTGTCACTCGCGAGCGGGAAGCCGGTAATCAGATCAATATTGATTCCAGGCTTGAGCATTGATGCCGTCAACTTTACTGGAAAGGCAGGAACATGGCTGACGTATTGATTGGTGGGGGTGTCGACGCTTGTACCAAGCAACTTGACCCTTGCAACCGTTGGAATTCCACTATCGCTCGAAGCCGCATTGCCGATTCCCAGTCCTGAGTCTGTGGGGTTTCCCTCACTGTTCGATGAATGGGACGCGGTGGCTGTTGTCGACGCCCATGTATCGTATGAAGGTGAAGTCGGAGATGGCAGTCTGGTGGCACCGACCAAACTAATAGTGGCAGACATTGGGTAATCCAGCGACGACTTGAGATAGCAGTCATCGGCACCATTGACTCGCTCAGGGGCAAAGACAAAGCCAGCACAGGAAATGCCATCGTTAGACCCGTCGTATTCTTCGCATTTTGACTTGCATTGATTGAAGGATGCGACCTTGAGGAACGGGAAGATGTTTTGGCCTGGGAAGTCCACGTTGCAGATTATCGAGTATTTCTCAACATCAATATCCGTGAAATCAGCTTCAACAGTCCCGCAGATTGTCGCCTGAAAGATTGTCAGAGCCACAGAGCCACAACTGAAAGAGAATTGAAACGGAACGGACAGTGACTTGGTCGACTGTTGTAGCACTTGCGACAAGACCTTCGTGACGAGCAGACAGATCAAGGATATTGTCACGGTGGTTACCAGCCACCAATCCTCCAGGGAGTAACAAGATAACGGCAGCCATGGAGAGGCTGAGTACGCGGAATATTGGGGCCATTGCGCTAGGATTGGAAACAAGTTAGCATCAGAAGTCTTGAATGGGAATATCACGTACCCAGAACCCGCTCTGCAAGGTCTTGTGTAAGTGAATCAGGATCCTACAGGAATAATCGTGCTCGTGTTTGTAGTGATGGAGCTGGCTTAAACCGGTGGTTATGACTGACTGACCTGAAGTAAAGTGGTGGGAGAAAATGAGTGAATGAAGTCAATCGATCAAGCTGGGAAACAAATCCGACAGAAACATCATTATTGCCCAGGACACAATAAGACGTCAATGCGGAAACGAGAAGACTGAAAAAGGATGATGTCCTCCTGTAGTCGACCGCGTTGCTATGGCAGAATAACCGCCAAGACTTCTTGTATGTAACGGGAGGGAAGGTGCAAGCAAATACTGCTACCTAGAAGGCAGAGAGTCAAGTGATGCCTGCAGTTTGCTTGTCGTGCCCCTTTCTTCGTCGTAACGCTGAGCCCTCCTGTACTAGTTGACGGTCCCGTGCGCAACGATTACTTCGAACCAGTCGCAGGAATCGTGGAAGTGTCGGATAGGGGTCCATCAGACATTGCAATGTTACACAGCGCCCGTTCCTGCCAATATAACCAAATCCATTGGTCTGTTTCCCAGCACCAGATACGTTGGGTTGTCCGGTTTAGACCCTCTCCGTCTGTGCTCTATTTGTATTATCGTGGGATATCTTGTCAGGAAATCCAGGCTCAGTCAGTCAATGCCGCTCACTTGGCCTTTTTCACTTGTTCCGTCAGCTTCGGCGCTGTTGTGGCACTCTTCTCCAAATCGGCCGCCCACAGCGCTGCACCAACGGTATTGGTGAATGCAAAAACCAGGCCAGCAAAGGGTATCATCTCGAGCAGAAACGAAACCACTCCAAAGGCGGTGTAGGCTCCTCGGTTCTTTTCAATGTGCATCTCCCTTTGAGTCTTGGACCATCCCTTGAGCTGGAAATACCTGGCATGAGCCGCCGGACCATTCCGTCTGCCCTGAGCAAGAATGAAGATAAAGGTGCCCACAACCGGGATGAAATTGAGCGGCCAATACAGCAAGTAGCGGATGATCGCGCTGGGCGCCAGCTTAGCAAAAGGCTTCTTGACAAGTTTCCCCAGCCTCGCAATGTTGTCACCACCAGCCTTGACCTGCCTGCCATCTTCCACCAGGCTTGTGTAGCCCTTCGACAGAAGTGTGCCGTCGAATTCATCAATCAAAGCCTCCTGTGTGAAGAAAGTCTTGGAGATCAAATTGGTAATTGTCGAACTCTGACTCAAGGTCAAGAGCGCAGCTGAAAAGACGGCAGCTGGTCCAGACGTAAATGCCAGAGTAGCTACTTGGGGCAGGTAAAATAACACGAAGCAGGCAATGGTAACTCCAGCTCCTGTAGTGAGTGTGGGGACCAGTTTTGCCTTGAGAGGCCTCCAGAGGTCCCCGTGGGATAAAAAGTAGTAGATACCCTGGGCAATGTCAGATGGAACAGAGCCCTGCGCAATTGCTGATGCTTCTTACGCACCTTAATAGGATAGATGTAGGCACGTGAATTGACTGCCTCGATTGTCTGTGCTCTAATCTTCTCTACCTCCTTTGCTGCCACAGTCTTGACACGATCCTCGAGATGAGAGGGCATGTTGGCTGTCAATGGAGAGGAAAGGGGCTGTCACTGGAGGGTAAAAGGGCTGTCAGTGGAGAGGAAAGAGGTTGCCAATGGAGAAGAAAGAGGCTGTCAATTAAGAGAAATGCAGATGAAGGAGTCAAGGGAGAATGTCGCTGAAGCCTCGGTGTACACATGTTTCTGCGTCGGGTTAGTAGAGGTTGAGGGCTGTGACGTCATGCACCCAGCTGAGCAGCTACAGAGCAATCAAACAACAGAAGGAGCAAGGACACATCGATACTGCGACCGAGTGAAAGAAGCTCGATTAAATGGTAGTCGCTCAATGATCTCAGGACGAGAATGCGTCAGTCCTCACCCCCTCCTGCCGTAGTACATATCGAAAGCGTAGTTATGCCCGACTCCGGTTCCACAACGGTGGACACAATATTGATGCCTTGTGAATGTGCAAGGCAATTATCAAACTAACAAGCACAATTATCTTTCTGCTGCTTTGCTCTGTCCGCAAGGTTGATGCCTGCTTCGTTGGCTCTGCTGGAAGCCCCGGAAAGAGCTGCCTGCGTACCACCACTAGTAGCTGCCCTTGAGCTCTTCAACGATGTCTCCGGAATGGCGTTGGCGATTGCACTGAAGACATCGGCGACATTTGTGCCTGTCTTAGCACTAGTTTCAAAGAACAAGAGGCTTTCTTCCTCGGCATATGCCTTGGCTTCCCTAGTCGAGATCTTTCGCGCATCCCCATCATCGGTGCGCTCTGCCTCACCCTCTGCATCAGCCTCATCCGCGGCGTCAGGCTCCGATGAGGAGTCGGTGGACACCTCTGAACATAAATCCAGCTTATTGCCGACAAGAGCAATGACGATGCCCGGAGAGGCTTGGCGCTGCAGCTCCGCGACCCAGTGCTTAGCTTTGGTGAGCGACGTTGGCTTGGTCAAGTCATAGACAACAAGGGCGGCTTGCGCATTGCGGTAGTACATGGGAGCCAGGGAAGCGAAACGCTCCTGGCCGGCTGTGTCCCATATTTCGAACTTGATTATCCTGTTGGGCAAAGAGATCTTCTGCGTCAGAAAAGCGGCTGTGACAGAAATGGTCAGCCTTTGGTCAATGCAGGCCTCTCCGACGCTGCATGTCGCAGCCCCGAGAGTCCATAGGTGGCCGCCAAGGGCAGAGAAAGCGTACCTCCGATCGTCGGTTCCTTGTTCTCCTGGAAATCATTGTTGACAAAGCGAAGCACGAGGGACGACTAGAGGACGCTGTCAGCACAACTCTGGGGATTTGAAATTCTGCAAATCAGAAGAGATGACAGCCCGTATTTGGGGCCTATCTCAACTTATGTTGTCTGGGCTCTCGTGGTACAGGCAGGTGGCACCGGGTACCAAATTGCACATGGTGACGGGAATGCGTAGTACAACGACTATTGGACAATGTGCAACCCACCTTCCCAACGGCTGCTTCCCCGAGCAGCACCAGCTTCACACTGCTGCTCGGTTTCGGTGCGGATGTGTCTGCCATTTGCAAATACGGTCTGGATGAGGGAGTGGTCCTTCCTAATCTGAAGAGAGCGGTGGTCCTTCCTAATCTGAAGAGAGTGGTGGTCCTTCCTAATCTGAAGGGAGTGGTCCTTCCCAATCTGAAAGGAGTGGTCCTTCCTAATCTGAAAGGAGTGGTCCTTCCTAATCTGATGGGCACCTCGAGCTGTCAGTGGGTGTGGGCGTGGGAATGCAGCGGCCGGTTTTGGCTCGCGGGAGAGCGCAGGAGGAAGTAGAGTGTGTAGGCTGTTGGGCCCTTGGCCTGCGGCTGTTCTAGGGCAGTGGGTGGCTTGATCAAGTGGCGGATTGGATGGAGCGGGCCTCAGCTGATGGAAACAATGTGGCACTACTACTTCAAGGGGCCCCTTTAAAGACGAAGAGCGGTAGCGAAGAAGGCGAGATAGACGGATGGCGCTGCGTCAATAGATACGACGAGAAATGATCTCGACAGGAAGTGGCGAATCTCTCGACGGACTGCGGGCTTCTAGGGGACCAGCCTGATGCCTGAAACAGGCTAGAGCTGTGCCAAGAGCAGTGATGATGTGGAAGAACAGAAGTCACCGAGACATTTTTTGCAGCGTGTAATAAGCTACTAGCATAGTTACAATGTATGATGGTTGCAATGAATGATAGTTACAATGAATGCACTATACTATTATAAGCACATCAAGCCTGCTCACAGAACCCAGACACCAGCATCCAAATCCAAACTTCAAACTGTATGGTGGTGGGTCACAGAGCAAGGGTACAAGAGCACACTGAAACAATGACAGCACTATTATTCTTCGCTTTAACAGTGTCACACAACACTATCATCACTTTGTCTCAACAGTGCCCTCCTCTTCCCCTGTCCTTAGCGAAGGACAATCAAACCGCATGGTGCAGAGTCAGCTCCCTGAGCCAAGAACTGCAGGCAGCCATGTTGTTCCCTCCTCTACCTCTTCCATAATCCTAGTACACAAAAGTTGACCTGAGTCAAAAGTCTATTTGCAGCAACAACTCTGCCAGTCCCATAAGCCGTCTATCCGAAAAACACCGAAACCACTTTTGCAATGCCCAGAATAGTTGTACAAAAATCCGTGCCCCTTTTGATGTCCGATGATGCTGCGCCGTCGCTCGAAGAAGCATTTCAGGTCGCCTGAATGCTCGAAAGTGATCTTGACACTACTTGTACAGGGGTAGTCGAAAACTCTTAAGAGTATTAAAAAGGTGTATGTTGAACACGTGTCTGGCCGACAGTTTGGCGAGAGCGATCGATGGTAGGTGCGATGTCGCCACAGGCGGCAGGAGGACCCAAGGTCCTCTCAATGCGATTGAAATGAAAATGCAGCGCAGGCGACGCTCAAAGGGTACTGATACACGGTCTCATTGCCGCTTCGGTGGTGGTGGCTTGGGCTTGACCACGCCGGTGGTATCATATGCTCCACGACCCATGTCGCAGGTAGTCGAGACTGGTGTTGTGATTATCATTTAGGCTCTGTCAAAACGCGCTGTTAGAAAGGAAGATCCTTGCCATGGCACTGCTAGGAGGGCAAGAATTTATATGCACAGCAAGGGGCCAAGAGGAATGTTGACTCACGATTTGCGGGTGCGTGAAGCAGACCAGACTGGTTGAGAGTTCCGCTAGCCACAAACGGCTGCTGAATAGAGAATACACAGGTGGTACAAGGAGATCTGCCAGATCTGCCAGAGAGCATGCAACTAGTACCTGCTTCTAGTACAGTGCACCGCAACCGAGGTTGTGTCAAGGAGCGTGAAGGGAGCGAAAAAGAGTCGCTCGAGGAATTTGAGATTTAGTGTGTTAGACCGGCGCCAGAGTTGTCTTGCTGATTTATCCGCAAGAGATGTGCCAATTAGTGCGGCGCCAGACGGGCGATTGTAGGATACAGGTAGATGTGACAGGACAGCCAGTC
Source organism: Chaetothyriales sp. CBS 132003 (assembly GCA_003709865.1). NCBI lineage: Eukaryota > Fungi > Ascomycota > Eurotiomycetes > Chaetothyriales > Chaetothyriales sp. CBS 132003. The sequence continues at coordinate 206,615 of QRBJ01000028.1, read as the reverse complement.
CTGGTCGCGGCGCGGATGTGCTGATGAGTCGCAAGAGTAGACTACGCCAGGCCGAACAGGAGGCGAGTAGAGCCTGATCTGGCACAGAGAGCAAGACAAATAGGACTGGAATTGCGACAACGAACAAAGCGAAGCGGAAAATGAGAGAACGACGTGTAACTTTTGGGGAAAAAGAAAGACGGATGTCAGAAACAGATTCATACATTTGTAGGCAACCCCTGGTCGACCTGGCCTGTAATGTCAGAAATGGCAGAAATTCGTTTTGGGAGAAGAGTCACATGCGGTGGAGTCGGCCGGCTCGTCAAGTCGTGTCAAAAGGATCCAGAGCCGCTCCGGGAGCGCGGTTCCAGGCTGTTTATGCGTCTACGGTTGCGACTAGACGAGCCGGAAGGGAGCTAGTTCTCCATCCCCGAATGCTTGGTGAGGGCCCCCCTTCCCAGGCGGAAGCTGGGAGGCGTACCGTGTCTAAACTGTCACAAAAAAAAGGATTGCATGGATTGAGTAATCGGTCCCGAGCCACAGCGAATAACAAAGCAGGGGACTGGAGAAAAGCGCGTGATTGGAGTGAATTCTGTGGAAGGGTTGCTGGCCCCCGGCAAGGGGCACCAGGGTGAGATCCAAAGGGGATGCAAGGGACGCCCGAACTTTCAGATGCGATCTCAGGTATGATTCGTGAATGTCGGCGGCGGTAGCCTGTGACCGAGGTGGCAGAGAATATTGACCGACCGACAGCGGGCGGAAGTATGTAGGTTGTTTCATTGCTCTGGCTATGCCTAACGAAGACAAAGCTGTCGGCTTGGCCCGGTGTTGGCTTCAAGAAGGAATAAGTGTCAATTTCGCGATGAGATCACCGGCTAAGTGCCCGGTTCCTGCATCAGCAGCGACACCGTCTATCCTTACCCCTGCGTATCTCTTACCTAGCCCCGGGCTGGCGTCGTTGGCCGGCTCAACCGGGTGCGCTTTCACATCATCCGAGACTGCCAACGCCTTTCGGAGCTTTGTTGACGCAGAAAGTGGGTAGACGCCTGTCTCCCATTACCCAACGCCGCCCGCCTTGGCCACCTGGTGCCTACCACTCATCCCGAAACTCGGCTTCCAGACCAGGAAACCGACACATCGATCCTTAAGGGAGTGTGAGTGGCGGTAAGGATGGTCGGTTCGCCGGTAGGGCTGTCTGTTCTTACAGTACTGTAGTAGTAGCCTTGGTTGTGATGATGGAAGCTCGATGCGCTGCAGCGTTGCTTCTGCGACGCCGACGTGGCGTCTTACAGAAGCAAGTAAGCTCTCATGAAACTGAGCGCCCGTGCCCAGGCAGCAAGAGTCGTTCCACCTTCCTTAAAATCTTCTCATCACCGACCCTTGCCCTTCCGTGCACGAAAAAGGTAACGTGTCCCTCGTGGCAGCTCGCCTAGGCGATGGCAAAATCCCTAGCGGCGGGTGCCCTGCATACCAGGTCTCCTTCCGGTTCTGCCTCCACTCGGTCGCCATGGAGGCAAAAGAGCATTGAAGCTAGAATGTCGCTAGAATACCCGGCTCCTGCCAGTTGCCTTCCTCCCGTCGACTCCTTGCTCGACGGATCACACATTCCCTGAACCCAAGATACCAAAGCAAATTGGATCAACTGCAATTCCGTACGAAGGTTATAAAAGCTTCGGAGTATTGACGCCTGGTCAGACTCCTAACTTATGGTACACGTTTGTGGATTCTCGCGCCCGGGTTACACGATCTCAATCGTTAAGAAGCAATTCCGATTTAGATACGATACAGCCTTGTGCTGTCTGTGTCGCACAGTCCACAGGCGCCAGCGGGAACAAGGGCAGTTAGTTACCCCTTGACGCGTATCCGTGCCCACTTTGAAATTAGTACGGTAAGATCAACCAAATGGCTCGATTCCAGCCATTTGGGACAGCCACCGTTGAATCCAAATGTTTCGTGGCATAAATTTGACGCGTCCGACGCCAGTGGCTGAAGTGCGCAGCCCAGAAACTGCTGTTTCCTTACTAGGGGGGTTTGAGCTACTGTGCCGTGGGCACACAGTATGGTTGGTCTGCTCGACTCATGGTAGAAAGGAACATTCACCTTACCATTCTGCCCATTCGGATATGCGCATATTGATATCATCGGCATGAACTCAATACGCAGCTGAGTCAGTCTAAGACTTTCGGACGCACGTCCACGGCGGGCTATACCTGTCAATTCTCTCCACACACTAACCAACTGGCCGAGGCATCAGCGAGATCCAGCCGCAGATCCAGCCGCAGATCCAGCCGAAATGATGGCCTCGGACCCAATCCTTCGGGTGCTTACGGTGGTGCCTGGAACAGGAATAGACGCTCCGAATCCAGTCGATATCAAAACCGCGGGAGATTTGCACAGGTGCATTTTAACAGGTGAAGTAATTAGCACTGCTAGCCACACCCCCCCCCCAGTTCTCAGAGGAGGTGCACCAGACAGCCACGGTCCCGCTGTTTCTTACAGTGAGAGCATGACAAGTGAAAGCTCATAATTTAAAGGCCGCCGAAGCGTATCTACGCATCCACACAGCCCCACTCTCCCTGCACTCCTCGCTCTTAAAATAACACCCAAACTTAAAACCTGCGCGCTCTGACTTGTAAGCCATAATTATACTTGAGCGAAGTCGCCATGAGAACAGTCCTCGAGTGCATACTCTCTGCTTCCGTCAAGGCCAATGGCCAGCTTATGTCATCTCATTGGGGAAGAACGAGAATCTCCAATCTGCTTGCGATTCTCACATACTCTCGAGCTCTTCAGTTCCTTCCAAGAGTGACGAATTGGTCAATAAGTCCTACTGTGAATTGCTAAAATACAGGATTGTTTGAGGGTCACCGTCTTGAAGATCTATCTATCTACCTGCGCGGATTGGACTGTTACTGCCAATGACAGAACGGCGGCCATATCCACAACACCTTACGTCACAACTGCTTATCGAAGCTTTGGTGGTCGACATGTTAAGCGCGTTACCTAGAATATCACAAAGTGCTCCTTGGGCTGCATGCTTAAGTCATTACCCGACAGTCCAAGGATAAGCACGTCTGCGAGGATGTGCTTATCAACAGCAGTGTGGGGTATTCAACCTATGCCCCGCAGAGGGATGAAGAAGAAACAACGGAGATGCCCATTGATGATGGTGACTTCCAAGTGATCGAGGTCGCGAGAAGCGTTTCAGCAGCTTACAATATAGCCAAATTTTGACCATTCTTAGCATTCTCTCTGCCCGTATCGCCCCGTATCGCTGCTTACAACATGCCTGGCAAGATTCGTACCGCGCTGAAGGTCGACCTTGACAAGTCACCGAAGGAGCAACCCTACCTTCATGTACGACCCCGAAGTGCTGACAATTCGGAGTAAGATGCTGAAGAAGTTTACCAGAACAGATGGCACCCGGACGGTGATCCCAACTTGATCGCTTCAGACCTTTCCCCGGTCCTAACTCGTGTCAGTTCCCTTCTGCGGTACTATCAAAAACGGCGAGACCGTCAAGATCGAATGCCTCGACTGGACCGGCGGACAGATCAAGAATGATGATAGCGCGGACGATGTCAAGAATGTCGATCTGACTCAAGTTCACTACCTCTCCGGCCCGTTCGAGATCGAAACTGCAGAACCTGGCGACGTTCTTCTCGTCGAGATCCAAGACGTCCAACCTTTCGAAGACCACCCCTGGGGCTTTACGGGCATCTTCCACAAGGAAAACGGAGGCGGCTTCCTCGACGACCATTACCCTGAAGCGTAGACATCCCCCCTTTCCACCCTTGACTTCCCCTTCCCGCCGCCTTTCACACACCTCTACTAACTGCACCATCATAGCGCAAAAGCGATCTGGGACTTCTCTGGCATCTACTGTACCTCGCGGCACATTCCCGGCGTCAAATTTGCCGGTCTCATCCATCCGGGCATCCTGGGTTGCGCCCCGTCGCCCGAAATTCTTGCAGAATGGAACCGGCGCGAGGCCGAACTTATCTCGACGTCTTCTCTGAACCGCACGGTGGCGCAACCCCCAAATGCGACCAATGTGCACGCCGGCACCGCTTCCGACGAGATCAAGGAGAAGGTCGGGCGGGAAGGGGCGCGCACTATTCCGGGGAGACCGGAGCACGGCGGGAACTGCGACATTAAGAATCTCTCCCGCGGTAGCAAGGTGTACCTCCCTGTGCACGTCAAGGGTGCGAAATTCAGTGTGGGGGATTTGCATTTCAGCCAGGGAGACGGAGAGATCAGTTTCTGCGGCGCAATTGAGATTGCAGGCAGCATTACCATCAAGTTCGATGTGATCAAGGGCGGGCAGGAGAAGCTGGGCATGAAAGGCGGGAAGAGCCCGATTTACATTCCAGGGCCCGTCCAGCCGCAGTTCAGCCCGGGAAGAATGCTGTATTTTGTGAGTTGAACCCCGACTCTTGAAGTTGGCGGCCGCAAAATATTGTGCGGCAAAAAAGAAAGCCCTGATTATCCAGAACTGACGAGATTGATTGATAGGAAGGCTTCAGCGTCGACGAGAACGGTAAACAGCACTATATGGATGCCACAGTGGCGTATCGGCAGAGCTGTCTCAGGGTGATTGAGTATCTGAAACGATATGGATACGATGATTATCAGGTGTACCTGATGTTGAGTTGTATCCCGATTGAAGGGCACATTGCAGGCATTGTCGATGTGAGTTGCGAGCGACATCCATCCTGTACGAATCGGGCGAAGAAGTTCAGTACTAACCTTCTTTTTTTTTTTGCAAACCTATCTAGATTCCCAATGCCTGCACAACGCTTGGCTTGCCGATGGACATCTTCGACTTCGATATCAGCCCGGGCGCCGAGGTGAAAAAGATTGATGCTGGAAAGTGCGCGTATGCTAGCAAGTAGCGGGGCAGCGGGTTTTAGGAACCCAAGGTTTTGAACTTGTTTTCCTTTCCTCCTCGACTCAGAGGTCAAAAATGTGTTAGCACGCAGATATCTTGGAAATAGTCACGCTTATTAGTCACGCTTATTTCATCACTTGAGCCAGATGCGCTTGGCAGTGGAAGAAGCGACAGCTGCACCGGTGAGATCAATGTCAGGATATTCTATCAAAGTAAAAACAGACCAGAAGAACCCAATGCAGGGTGATCAGTCAGCCGGAACGGTAACCAAGTGCCAGTCTTGATGTTGTAAACAGATATGTGCGTTAGAGTGAATCGGGACTGCGGCTAACCTCCTCTCGGGGGACCAAGAATATTAATCGATTGTAGCCGCCATGAATACACCCAGCAGCCATGATTATAAGCAACGACGGACGCTCAGATATCTATGCGACTGATGGTTGACGGGAGCAGGCTCAGAAAGACGACGGCGTGTCAAAACGGCTAGCTAATGCTGCTGTTCCTTTTCATTTGGCAAGAAACTTCTGAAATGCCTCGTGCTCGATACTTACATTGCCCACAGCCTTCAGCTTCTTTCTTCCCTCCTTTTGCTTCTCCAACAACTTTCTCCTCCGGCTGATGTCGCTGGCATGCAGCTTAGCCAACACATCTTTCCGAAAGGGCTTCAAGGTCTCCCTGGCAATGATTTGCCGTCCTACAGCAGCTTGGATCACGACCTCGAACATCTGCCGGTCCACGTGCTCTTTGAATTTGGTGACCCAGGCTTTGCCCGTGTACCTGACGAGGGAGTGGTGCATGATGCGCGAAACCGCGTCAACTGGGATAGAGTTGACGAGTAGTTGCAGTTTCACGATGTGGCTGGGCCGGTAACCGCTGTCTTCATAGTCGAGGGTGGCGTAGCCCTTGGTTATGGATTTCAGCTTGCCGAAGAAGTCGTCAACGAGCTGAGACAAGGGCAGTTCGTACTTGAGAATGACTTGGCTGGACGTGAAGTACTCGAGTGACTTCTGGATGCCCCGATTAGACTCACACAGCTCGATGCAGGGGCCAAGGTAATCGTCAGGGAGGGTAATTGTGGCAAGCACGAAGGGCTCCAGGGTTTCTGCAATGTTGAGATGGTGGAAATCTACGGAGTCAGGGAAGTCTGCAGGATTCGTGATGATGGCTTCGCGGCCATCGGTGTATCGGATTTTGAAGGGCACTGTAGGCGGCGTGATGATGATAGAGGCGCCGTGCTCTTGGCGGAGGCGGTCTTCAAAGACACTGCAATGCAGGGTTCCGAGAAAGCCCATGCGGAAGCCGGCGCCCAAGGCGACAGAAGATTCTTTTGAGAGGGTGACCGAGCGGTCGTTGAGGAGCAGCTGCTGAATAGAGTCGGAGAAATGCTCGAATTGGGACTGATCAACGGGGAAGACAGCAACGAAGACCATGGGCTTGGGCTCCTCGAACCCTGGGAGCGGCCTGACAAGCGACTGTGTGTTGGTATGAGTGTAAGTGTCGCCGATCTTGGCTTCGGTGGATTTGCGCATTGAAGGGTTGAAGTAGACATAGCCGACTTGTCCCGCGCGAAGGCATTGCTGGGGCGTCTGATGAGGGTACATGATGCCTACTTCGCCAACGGTGTACTTGTTGTTGGTGGCGAATGAGACAATGATGTCACCGGCTCTGAGAGTGCCGTCGAAGATGCGTACCAGCAAGATCACACCCTTATATGCAGAATACCAAGAGTCGACCAGAAACAGCCGTAGAGGGGCGTCGGTTGAGCCGGTGGGCGCCGGGATCTTTTCGACCACAGCGGGAAGGAGAGCCTCAACATTGTTGCCAGACTTTGCCGAGACGAGGATGGCAGAAGAGGGATTAAGCTCAAACGTCTCCTTCATCTGCTCCAAGACACGTGGTGGGTCGGCATGGGGCAGGTCGATTTTGTTCAGGACGGGCACGAGGGCCAGTCCTTCGGCAAAGGCCAGATAGAAGTTGGCGACCGTCTGTGCCTGGACGCCTTGGCTAGCATCTACCAGAAGAAGCGCTCCGCCACAGGACTTGTAGCTGCGGGATACCTCGGCACGGAAATCTACATGGCCGGGAGTGTCAACTAGATGAAGTAGATAGTCGTCGCCGTTGTGGTTGTACAGCATGGAGCATGTTTGCGCCTTGACCGTGATGCCTCGTTCCCGCTCCACGTCGAGCTTGTCCAGCACCTGCTTGTTGGCTCCCGGCTGGATCGTGCCGGTGAGCTCGAGCAGGCGGTCGCTCAGGGTGCTTTTACCATGATCAACGTGTGCAACAATGCAGAAATTGCGGTACCTTTCGATGGGGATGGCGGCGATGCGGCGTTCAATGTCAGCTGGCGTGGCGGTCTGGCGGAAGGTGCTATGGGTGAAGTGCCTGTGCGGCAGGTACGCAGCGCCAGTGGATGTGGCTGTGCATAACGGGGAGGAGTGGCGGATGGCCCTCGACCAGCCCAGGGCATTGTGCCATCTTCGCATCAGGCAGTGTTGGAGAAGTTAATGCTCGTCACAGAACGCGTGTGCATCCGTGCCAATGACTGGACCGCGCCGGCCAAGGCGATTAATTAATCGTAGTTAGTGCCACTGAAGGAAAAACGTTTCGGCAGAAAGTTCCCCGTGGGGCTGGGGCTTCCACTTCCTGCAGATCCGAACGCGCGGTAAGCCTTGAGGCACACCAGTCCAGGGAGTCCTTGTTGGCATCTGTCAGGGCGCCCACACTTGTACTTTTGCGTCTTCGGAGCACAATATTCGAGCATGGCTTAGCATCTTCCTTGACACTTACTGGCAGACTAAGAATGGGCAATTCTCCAGGTCTAAACAGATTGGTGAACTTATTATTTACAACATTCGTTGGGTAGGCTAACGCCAGAGACAGCTAACTGTGCTCTGTGCTCTGTGCCGAGTTCTCGGCATTCACCTCGAAATCGATCTCAACTCCTGCCGAACTGCAGGTCATCTAACGTACGATAGAATGCAGTAGTTGGCCGCCACGCCACGGAGTAGTACCTACCACTTTCATCCTAGTCAATATTCCCGAACTCCTGCATCCCTGACCATGCTCACTACAAGGATTCAGCGACGCATCATATCAGGGAATAATGCTCCCGAATAGGGATTGAGCCCCTCGTTGTGGGGTTCCGTGGTAGTCGATATACGAGGGTTAAGATCCGCGGTTATTCTGTGCTGTAATTACCTCTTCAAGCTATGCCGCAGAATTCGAATCCAGGACCTGTGTTTTCGTTGAAGACCGACCTCTGGTAGTGCGCTCTCTCCTCGGTATACAGCATGACCTTTGATGCTGTGAGAGCACAGTATAGACTGACACAGAGCTGTCCTATGGTTTTCCTTGGCTGTTTGACAATTCTGAAAGGACCAAGCACTGTTCTTGTTTCTCCCCTTTTGGTTACTGACAAGCTTCCCCGGGTTATGATGCTCTGGTGCACCAAGCACTGTTCTTGTTTCTCCCCTTTTGGTTACTGACAAGCTTCCCCAGGTTGCGATGCTCTGGTGCAAAATATCACCTTGCACTGACCTACCTACCTTCTGCGTGCCCCTTTGCTTTAGTCAACCGCTCACCTGATCACTTCAACCATCCCAGTCTGTCCATCTCTGTCACACCCATGGCCCAGACAGACAAACCTTCCGATGTTGATAGATTCTCCAATACACCTCGGGTAACCTCCTTCAATCAGTGGCGATACCCCAGCAAGATGCACTTTTGATCGGTCCGAGAAGTCTGCTGATGTTTAACCAGGAGTCTGTCTGCGGACTTCGTGTTCTTCTCTTCGAGCTTCTCGAGGTCTGCGGTGCATCGACCGACTCTCGTCTCCATCAAAGGTACACTATGAATGCATGCATCGTTCTGCATCATTCTGCATCATTCTGCATCGTTCTGCATCGTTCTGCATCTTTCTGCATCTTTCTGCATCTTTCCATGGGTGCCATCAAACTGGAACCATTTGTCAAACTATTGACGATCTCAGCTCCACCAAAGACGATCGGGTAGCCATGCTCACATCTTCAGGCCCTCGTCAAAACTCGCCCCTTATTGTGTCCGCCTATTCCTCCTCGTCATGATTCGGAGGCCTCACATCCGCATTATATGCGGGGGGCTGGTCAAGCTCTTCATCCCCATACCAACCATCTCCACTCCGAACCACACCAACCCCATCATTGCCCCCTGGCGGCGGCCTATCGTACCTCTGCTCCGGATGGCGATCAAGTACACAGAGTGGAATTTCCGTGCTGAGCGAAAACACATGGCCAGTGCCGATATGGCGGACGACTGCGTCGGCTTTCATCTGGTAATCACGCCTGATAGTGTATGTGGAGAAGTCGCCGCTCCAGCGGTCGCGAGGTCGCCACCTGGCGAGGCAGATGTGGTCATGCAACTTGACCTCGGCCCCGTCCAAAGGGAGGATCACAGGGTTGAAGACCACATTGTGGCCCGCTTCGTACTTTGTGTCTTCGGCGAACCGGTCCCTTGAGGACCCCGAGGCTACCATGGCTGTGTGGGATTTGAGGGTAAGCGAGAGAGTGTCGAGGATTAGTTTGGGGGCTTCGGGGTCGTTGGGGGTGATGCGCAAGGGTTTGATGCTGAATGCTATTGACGTGTGTTGTTGTGGAGATAAGATAGTCGGGAAGTAGACGTAAGCCTTGAATGAAATGCATGGCGTTTGAAGCTCTGGGTCGTTGGAAGTGATATGTCGGAATTTCTGCTTTAGAGTGTGGCCTTGTGCTCGCAGTGCTCTGCTTGACCACCGGGGCGAAGGGTAGTATTCGTGGGTGGATATTTGCGGTGGCGGCGGGGGGGACTGCGAGAAGCGTGTTATGAGGATGGGCAACTCGAGTTCGTGGTTCTTGAAGATGCCTCCGGATTTGATGGTCGCAACGAGCTTGTATTTGATATATGCGCGAGCATCGCGAGAGAAAGATTTACTGTCCCAGAAGAAAGTGGAGGGCAAGGGGCTGGTGCCGTCTTCTATGAATCCCGGCCCCGTGTTTCCTGTGCGTCTGTAGTCGACGTGTGTCGGGATTGTGAAAGCGAATGGCCACTCGAGTGATTGAGGCTGTATATCGTACGGACCTCGAAAGAGCGTCTGGTTGAACTCGAATAGGCGAATGACTTCCTTTCGGTGCTCGCGCGAGCGTGTGTTGCCTGCTCCTCGGGTTTGCCAATGCTCGGTCTGAATCTTGCCTCGAAAGCAGATTTGGGCAATAGATACTCTTTGCTGCTTATGAAAGATTGCGATGACACGACCCGAGATGTGATCGCCAGGGTGGTATTCCCTTGACGGCTTATAGCCTTCTGACACTATGCGTAACAACGTCATGCCTGTAGGATGCAGAAGAGTTTCTGTATTGACTGGACCAATACTGGAATAGTTGCTTTATCATATGGTGGGGAAGCTTCATGCAGGACAATATGACAGGCATTGACAGGTATTGACAGGCAGTGACAGGCAGGTACGCTCAGGACGGAAAGCGTGAACACTAATAAACACTAGCAGCAACCTTGCCCTGTTCTCATACTCCACAGCATCGTTTGGCAAGCCTCACAGAAGATGACTTTTTCAATTCCGGACTAACTGTTCTCCGGCCTTGATAAGCCTGCCAAGTTTGCTGATGTATAAATAGCTGGCTGCACTTACTTGCACTCTTTCATAGTAAATCAATTCTTATTTCAAAAATTGCAACAGAGATCAGCTGACGTGTTTAAGAAGAAACCTGACTAATTTTAGGCAGTCTAATTCTGAAGAGGCATCAGAATTGATTGGCTGATGTGACCACGTGACTTTGGATTCATGGTTGTCGACAGGCTTTGAATTCATGGTTGTCGACAGCAGCGACATGGACATTTACAGCGATAACGAGGTAGCACTTCTGCCAACTACTCTTTAGCTGTTTCTATGCGATATAACCAAATAAGCGTCACGAGATGTACGCAGACAGTAGAGACGATGACTAGCGGATTTGGCACGTGATAGGTTCGGCTAACTTTCCCCAAGATAGCCACCTCAAGATGCCAAAACGGGTATAATGTTGACACCCTATGTATTCGCATCTTATCATCACTGCACTTGCTGTTCTGACCCCGTACCGCTCTTGTAGTCACCATAATGGCGCCAGAAACGAGAGACAAGTCGCAAGTGCACAAGGTTGCCTTGAAAGGTAGGTGCCAGTGCCCCTAGGACAACAGCCTCACGCTCATGTTGGCCCAGGCTCGGCAAAAACGGTCGCTGAGTTCTTCGAGTACTCGATCCATACAATTCTCTTTCAACGAGGGGTCTATCCCGCCGAAGACTTTACGGCAGTCAAGAAATATGGACTCAATATGCTGGTCTCGTCGGACGACCAGGTCAAAGCATACATCAAAAAGATCATGAGGCAGCTGAACACGTGGATGCAAGGCGGCAAGATCTCAAAGCTAGTGGTGGTGATCACGAGTAAGGAAACGGGTGAGCATGTTGAGCGGTGGCAGTTTGACGTCGAAATCTTCAACAGGGCATCCAAGCAGAAGTCGTCCAGGAAGACTTCGGACAAGGAGAACGTGGCGCCGGACGACGTGGCTTCGGCACAGGCGGCGCCCGAAAAGACCGAGGAACGGGTCCAAGAGGAGATCCAGGCGATCTTCCGCCAGATCACCGCGTCGGTCACCTTCCTGCCCGTCCTCGACGGAAACTGCACTTTCAATGTGCTCGTCTATGCCGATGCAGACTCAGACGTGCCCATCGAATGGGGAGACAGCGATGCCAAGGAGATCAAGAACGGAGAGAAGGTCCAGCTGAGAAGTTTCAGCACCAACAACCACCGTGTAGACACCATGGTGAGCTACCGCTTGGCTGACTGACTGAATCGTCAGGATAAGGAAGGGGGCGGCAGTGAGGAGGAGTTCCAAAGCAGGGCGTTTTGGTAATAGATTGGTCATCTACCAAGATAGGCGGGTTAGGTTAGTCATGTCCACACAGCTGCAGTGGTTGGAATATGCGTTTCGGGACGACGGAGTACTCCGGGCGGGGCGGGGAGGAGCGGGGCGGGGCGGGGCGGGGCAAACACTTTTGTGGACTTTTTCGTGGTCACCCACTTTTTCCTAAGCGCAGCCGCTCATTTCTACACACTTTTGCCCTATGAATAGATTATAATCACGACAGAGCAGAGTCTTGTGATCTTTTGATGATTTCTTTGATGATTTGTTGACGTCGTCGGTGCTGTCGACACCTGCCACTCGTTCAGTCCAAGCTCGTTGGGCCCATGACTCTTTCCGCCCTTCCGCCCTTCCACCTTCTTAGCATCTGATCGGCGCTGACTCGATGGTCACCACAACCAAAACTGCAGTTGGGCCGCTAGGGAAAGCAGTGGTGGTTGACGATGCCCCGAAAGTGATCAAAACACTCCAGTTTGGAGTCTTGTAAGACATGACCAGACCCGCGCCGCCCAGCGCAGCCACGGACGTTGACTAATCAATGGCCGCTCAGTTCGGATCAGGACATTATCAACCGCTCCCAGGTGCAGCTGGCCGACCGCCGGCTTTTCGACCTCAACAAGGGCCGTGCGTATGCCGATTATGGCCCGCTCGACCCGCGACTGGGCATTTCCGGCAAAAACGACATCTGCAAAACCTGCGGCGAGCGGCTGCACCAGTGCAACGGGCACTTTGGCCATGTGGCGCTGGTCCTGCCTGTTTTCCACGTCGGCTACTTCAAGAAGGTGATCCAAATCCTCCAGAGCATCTGCAAGGAATGCTCTGCCATCCTGCTGGCCGAGTCGGAGCGCCGACGCTTCCTTGCCGCCCTCCGCCGTGCTGACGGCGACGGCCTGCGCACAGCAAGCATCATCCACAAAGTAGCCGGCCTGTGCAAGAAGGCAAAGACGTGCTTTGAGTGTGGTGCCGTCAACGGCGTGGTGCGGAAAGCCGGCTCGGCCGCTCTCAAGATCTCGCACGACAAATTCAAGACATTCAACAGCTCGACAGCGGCAAAGAAAGTGCCGCCGGTGGAAAAGGTCTTGTTCGACGAGTCATTCATAAGCGCACGGCAGCATAATAGCGAGTTGGACAAGCACCTTAAAAAGGCCCATGACGACCTCAACGCCTTGCGCGTCTTCAAACTCTTCCGTCGGGTCAAAGACGATGATCGCGAACTGCTGGGCTTACGTAAGGCAGATCCTTCGTCTTTTCTGTGGCGCTACGTACCTGCTCCGCCCGTCTGCATACGGCCATCGGTCGGCCAAGAAGGGTCGAGCACCGAGGATGACATTACTGCCAAACTCGGCGACATCATCAACGCCAATAATCTGCTCAAGGAAGCCTTGGCAAAAGGCGCTCCTGTGCAGAGCCTGGTAGAGCACTGGGACTATCTTGGCCTGCAGCTGGCCATGTACATCAACAGTGATGTTCCCGGGCTGGCCAAGGCCGAGTCTGGCCGCTCCATCCGCGGTTTTGTCCAGCGTCTGAAGGGCAAGCAAGGCCGCTTCCGAGGCAACTTGTCTGGCAAGCGCGTCGACTTCTCTGGTCGAACCGTCATCTCTCCTGATCCTAATTTGGCCATCAATGAGGTCGCTGTGCCCATCTTGGTGGCCAAGAACATGACCTACCCGGAGGTTGTGACCACATACAACATCAAGAAACTTCGCGAGCGCGTCCAAAATGGCGTTGCACAGTGGCCAGGTGCCAACTTTGTGTTGAAGAAAGGCAGCAACTACCTCCGCGTCATGCTCAAATTCGCCAACCGAGACCATGTGGCAAAGGATCTCAAGTACGGCGACGTTGTCGAGCGCCACCTCGAGGATGGAGACGTCGTGCTCTTCAACCGACAGCCCTCGCTGCACAAGTTGTCCATTCTCAGTCATTATGTTCGAGTCAGACCGCATCGAACGTTCCGCCTGAACGAATGTGTCTGTAATCCGTACAATGCCGACTTTGACGGTGACGAGATGAACCTGCATGTGCCCCAGACCGAGGAAGCCAGGACAGAGGCTGAGCAGCTGATGGGTGTCAAGCACAACTTGGTGACGCCCAAGAATGGAGAGCCCATCATTGCTGCCATTCAAGATTTCATCACTGCCTCCTACCTCCTCAGCAGCCTCGATATCTTCTACGATCGAAAGACGTTTACCACCATATGCGCCGGCATGTTTGAAAGCCATGAAAAGTTTGAGTTACCGCCCCCTTCAATCTTGAAGCCGCAATGCCTTTGGACGGGGAAGCAGGTGTTCAATGTACTCATGCGACCCAATAAGCAATCGAATGTCATGGTCAACCTGGAGGCTTCATGTCGCGACCACAAGGACTACCATCCCGGTCTGCACCGTGACCTGCAAGATGACAGCTATTTGCGCATTCACAATTCACAGATCATGTGCGGGAGAATGGACAAGGCCACCGTGGGTGCAGGTAAGAAAAACTCGCTGTGCTATGTTTTGTATCGTGACTTTGGCCCCGATGTGGCCACTCGTGCCATGAACCGTATTTCCAAGTTGTGTGCGCGCTGGCTCGGTAACCAAGGCTTCTCTGTCGGCATTAGCGATGTCACCCCGCCTGACATGCTGAGGAAGGCAAAGTCTGACATGATTGGTGACGTTTTCAATCAATGTGTCCAATTCGCTGTGGATTCAAAGGCCGGCAAGCTCAAGAGACGTCCCGGTCTGGACGACGCCGGCACGCTAGAGGCCGAGCAGGTCCGGGTGTTGTCGACAGTACGGACCCACATCGCAGGCATTCTCACGTCGCAGCTGAGCAAGAACAACTCGCCAATGATTATGGCAACATCGGGATCCAAGGGATCTACCGTCAATGTTGCTCAAATGGCAGCGCTTCTTGGTCAGCAGGATATTGAAGGCAAACGCGTGCAGGACGGGTTCCAAGATCGAACACTGCCGCATTTTGCCAAGCATGAGCGGTCACCCCCTTCCAAAGGTTTTGTCTCCAACAGCTTCTTCTCCGGTCTCCTGCCCTACGAGTTTCTCTTTCACGCCATTGGTGGTCGTGTGGGCCTGGTTGACACTGCAGTCAAGACTGCCGAGACGGGCTACATGTCTCGTCGGCTGATGAAATCCCTGGAGGACCTTTCGGCGCAGTATGACCGCACCGTTCGCAACTCAGAGTCTCATATTGTCCAATTCAGGTTTGGCGATGACGAGCTGGATCCTGTCGACATGGAGGCCAGTGCAAAGCCAGTCGACTTCGAGCGAACATTCTCGCATGTTGACGCTACCACATACAACCTTGACGACTCAGGATTGAACAGAACGGAGATCGAGTCCATTTTGGAAAGCAAACTTTCGGCCAAGCGGAAATCCCTGGCGCGCCTGGGCCTTGACGGGACCGAGTTGAGGTATGATGCCGATGAAGATCGGCACGTGGACCAGCATGAGAGTGCGAGGATCTTCTTGCGTTCAATCAACGACTTCATTCTCGGCAAGATTACTCAGTTGGACGAAGTTCGAGGAGAAAAGACGCTGGTTGACGATGATATATCGCCTACACCGGCGAATTCCGGCACCAAGCGAAAGAATGCCGAGATGGACGAAGGCGAGCCAGGAGCAGAAGCGCCGGGGCCACGTCGCGCACCGGCAAGGGCTGGTGCAGCGGCCAGGGGTTCGAAGAAACAGAAAGTCGCGCCTTCGCTCGCGAAAGAACCGGTCAAAGCGCGGGCCGGCCCATCGACCAAAGATCGCTTCGAGTTGACATGCAAAATCTCGGAGAAAACGCTGACTGCCTTCATTGATCTTTGCCTGGAGAAGTATGAGAAGGCCCGAGTGGAGCCCGGACATGCTGTCGGAGCGGTTGGAGCACAGTCGATTGGTGAGCCGGGTACGCAAATGACTCTCAAGACCTTCCATTTTGCTGGTGTTGCTGGCATGTCCTTGACCGCGGGTGTACCGCGTATCAAGGAGATCATCAATGCTTCCAAGGAGATCAGCACGCCTGTCATCACGTGCCGCTTGGAACGTCGTCGTGACTTGTCTATTCCTGAAGGCCTGGCGCGAGTGGTCAAAGGACGAATCGAATGTCTGTATTTGGAAGATGTTACCTCACACATTCAGATCAACCACTGGATCGATCGACCCAGTTGCCTCTACATCAAAATTGCAACTGACACCATCGATGAACTGGGCCTTGATATCACGGTTCACACGATCTGCGAGAAGATCCGCACTCACAAGCGCATGAAGGGCGCCAAGCTTCGGATCCAGGTGCGAGGCAAAGATGAGATCAAGCTGTCGGCCGACTCGAACTTCAAAATCAGTGGACGTGGGCGTGGCAGCAAGGCTGATGAAGGCTCTCCTCAGGAGATGCTACTGCGCCTGCAGCTGTTGCGTCGCTTCCTGCCTGCAGTCCACATTGCCGGACATGCTCTCGCTTCTCGAGCTGTCGTCATAGCCGAAGATGATCCCATGTCTGATCAGATCAGAGCTAAGAGGATCGAGCTCGGTCTCGACCAAGCTGAACAGCCTGTCAAGGTCGACGTGGCCCCTGTGGCCAAGCAGGAGCCATCTCAGCGCGCGACGTCGCCCGACTTGCCACGCAAAGGCAAGGCTCGTTCTCGCAAAGCGGAGCCAGCCATCAAGATTGAAGACGACAGCTCGGCTCCTGGCCCCATTTCCGCCCCGCCTGCATCCAAACCAGCAGCGCCGCCGCCATCTTCGACACCGCCAAAACCAATCCAAATGCACAAACTCCTTGTTTCGGGCCAGGGCTTACGCTACTGCCTTAACACGCCCGGCGTCAACCCGTACGCAACGACGACCAACTCGGTTATGGAAACGTTCCAAGTGCTGGGCGTCGAAGCTGCACGATCGAAGATCATCACCGAGATCCAAGAGGTGACCAAAGATCTGTCTATTGATCCGCGACACATGTACCTGCTCGCGGATGTCATGACGTATAAAGGCGAGGTGCTGGGAATCACGAGATTTGGGCTGGCCAAAATGAGGGACAGTGTACTGCAGCTAGCCAGTTTTGAGAAGACGGCCGACCATGTATTTGATGCGGGTGTGATGGGAAAGGCAGATGGCGTGAAGGGCGTGAGTGAGTGTGTTATTGTCGGCAAGGCCATGGGTGTCGGCACGGGGGCTGTCGAAGTGGTCCGACACATCAACTTGAAGGAGACTGATGTGGGTGCGAAAAAGTGCGTATTTGAGGATGCTTGGAGAAAGTGAGACAGTGTAGTATACAAACCGTTCACTATAATGAACAGTCCCATACCAGTGGCATAGATATCTAATCATCGACCTGATATTTTAGCCTAAGCAACCAAATGAGCAATATATATATATTGTTCTACCGCCGTCTGCTTTCAACAAGCCTCAAATAAACTCGGGTCTCTTGTTGGTGTATTTGCTAAGAGTCTAAGAAAGCCACTTCCCTTCAGGTTGAAGTGGTTCTTTCGGGGCCCTCTTTCTGTATGTTCGAGAGAGTTGGTTTCTTTTTCTTCCCCCCCTTTTTTTTGTAGACGAGTAGGCAAGTGAAAAGTGAAGTGCTGTATAACCTATCATCCATAATCTATCATCTATCATATCTCATCTATCATATCTCATCTATCATATCTCATCTCTCATCTCTCATCTCTCATCTCTCATCTCTCATCTCTCATCTCTCATCTCTCATCTCTCATCTCTCATCTCTCATAAATTGGAAGCGACAATGTGAACGCCGAGGCAGTAAAACCGGGATCGGGCTCCCCCTCTTTCGGGCGAGGGCGATGCCGGCCTGTGCCCATAGCAGGCACGTGCAAGTCATGGTGAGCCACGGTGACAGTGGGCAAGTTACTCAGAACCCATTAGCCGTTAGAGTCAATAGGAGGGAGGGTCTCATCAAGCAGATCAGGCACCTAGCCACGTATTCAACGCAATGTCCGTATTGAGCGACTAACCCAATGTGACATGCTTATTACGCGGCCTGCTCTGTGCCCAGGCAGTCTTGAGGATTCTTCCAAGACCGACACGATAAGCGCAATCCTTCTCTTGATCCCATTCAATCAACATCACGTTATACATTCGGCATTTCCCCTGCTCGTCCGAGAATATCGGCTGCCAGGCCACCATGTCGATCCCTGCAAACTGAGCTTCGGAGAGAACAATGTATTCATGGCGCGACGAGCTATAGCCGTGAAGATCGTCTCCGGTGACTGTAACGACACCTATAGGTTGCCCACGAGCGTTGCAAATTTGGTATTCCTTGGGACTCAATCGTCCTAGGTTAGGGGCCAGGGTCTGCTGTGTTTGGACTGTACCATAGGCGTTGGCCCTTCCCACGAGGCTGTCGAAAAATGAACAAGATGTCCAAAATTTCAGCTGAGCGCGTTTCTCTGTCGGTTGCGCACTACCCCTTGCATTAGGTTCGAACGGTGACACCCAATTGCTTCTTTCTATTCCAGGACTGAACAGATAAGGCTTTATGCCGACGCCATATCCATTCACAAGCTCAGTCCGATGCAGGTTCCATTTAATGATAGGAAGAAGGCCTTCAGCCTCGCGCCTCTCCTTGGTTTCCTCATATCGTACTCTGCCTTCCCAGCCAGCCCAAGACCAGCTGGCAAACCTTTCATTTCCTCTTCGTCGACGCAGCGGTACCAAGGGCTGCCACAGAAGTGCAGCATCGAGGAAAGAGACCGGCAGCCCTTCTACAATATCAGTGTTCAAATCCAGCATCAAAATCTTGCTGATACCGCCGAAAGCTTGTAGGATTTCTTCTGAGAAGCGGAGCTCCCTTCCAGTGTACTCAAAGACTATGTCTGCATAGCGCTGGAAAGCTGGAAGCCTCTGGAAGCCAGATCGTAATACTGGTTTAAATGGATCGTCTCTGTCCAGGCTTGAACTTGATAAATGCTTCAACCGTTCATAAGCTGCATTCTTGTTATCGGCCAGAGTATCCTCGCATCGGACGACGCTAGGGCATTGCCAGAAGACCTGTTGGTCAAAGAAAACAAGAAATCGTTTCGACAGTAGCTGCTCCTGGTACGTCCATGCCCTCGACGACCACCTCGAAGTCTTCAGATTCACCGGCAATGGCATCGAAACAGCAATCCCTATATCTGGTTGCAACCGCTCGTAGATTTGAACTCTTGATCTTGACGAAGGTCGAACACCAGGGAGCCCGGCATTGGCATCGTTATCCCCTGCAACAAGGGTAAAAAGCGCTGCTCCATATACCAGGTGCATGTCTTGAAGATGAGCTTCTTTATCTTCTGCATCTTGAGTTATGCACAATGCATCAATCCAGATATATCTTTCTCCAATGCTCCTCACAACCTCAAATGCGTCCAGGAAGGTTTGCGGAATCTCTGAGATATGAGACTGCAAAGCGCCAGGGGTGCGTAGATCATGTTCATTCTCACGAATGAGCTGCAGGCTCGATGCCTCTCCCCAGACGTAGCTCAGCGCGATGTAAGGGGACGAGGAGTGTTGTCGAACAACACAATTGTTGATGACATCTACGAGGCGAAGAGAGCGTAGTTTACCGTCGGCGTTAGGTAGGTGGAACCCATTGCACAGCAGGCCGTGTGATGCGACGCATTCAGAGATCCACTCCTTCAGCACGGGTAGATGAATTTGAGACTTATCAACCACCCGACCAGAAGTAAATGAGGCTCCAGCTGAAGATAAGGCGATCGAGTGTAGTACCATGAAGTCTGTGTTATCTGGCTGCAAAGGAAAAGGGGGCGGGCTGAAATGCAGCCTCACAGATCGTCCGTCAGTGATACCTCCCCTAGGAGATCGTGCTCCTCCCATGTTCGCGATTTCAAGGAAGCATTCGACTGTTTGGAGGTGCAGCTCATAGCGAGAGGAACGGAAGCAATAGAGAGGAGAAGGCCTGACAAACTCGGCCGCGGCCGCATATAACAACTTACAAAAGTTACAGTGCCTTGCCGTCGCTTTGACCCGATAGAGTGATATTGATAAGTTGGATGGCTTGAAAGAAGCTGTCAAACCGGAGATAAAAGAGCCAAGTCCCTTGCAGCTGGTACAGGTAGCTTGCTCGCCCGCAGTGGACTGTTCGAAGGGCAGCACAGATTCCACGAAGTCGAGTCCGCTAGACTCTTGATCGTCAACAATTGTCGACACCAATGAGTCTCCAAATCGAAATCTTAGTGGTAGTATGCCTCTATCCTCATGTAGGGTACGGCGTGCTATCCAGCGCAGCAAGTTCAGCATCGATTCGCAGTTCTCTTCTGAGCATTGCCCACAGATGCAAAGACGGGCAAAATCACCATTAGAGAGCACGTTCTGAGGCATGCTCTGAGCAATTTCAGCGGGATGTTGGCCATACCGATACCGTGAGATTATACCTTGGATCAGTCTATTGTTGGGTGACCTTGCGAAGGAAACTATGGCATTTAGTTCCAATGCTTCGAAAGCATCCTGTGAGTTGTCCAAGTTGTCTGGCAGTATCGACGCGTTCGGGCCATGTACTTGATACCAGTCGTGATCCGACTCTTCAGCTCTTGCTCTTGGGAGAAACAGCGAAGTACGGCGATGGCTTGTGCTTGGTGAGATGCCGTTCCACTCCTTCTGCTTATCCAGCTCTTGCTGTGGTGTTGCCAGATATCGCAGTACAAATGCCGCCAAGTCAAGCTTATCCGGATAATGCAGCGCATTTGTAATATCAGAAAATCTGTTAAGCTCATCCAGATACTGCAGCGCATGCGCAGTATTAGAAAATATGTCCATAGCGTCAAAAGACATGATTAGTAGATACGGAGGGTCACGGTAGGCATAAGTACACTACGAAATGGGGCCGTTCAGGCAAGAGCGATGTGGAGGGTCACGGTAGGCATAAGTAAGTAATTACACCACGAAATGGGACCGTTCAGGCAAGACAGGTCAGTGGAAGGTGAGCGAGGCAAGTGCAAGGGCGAGAGAGGGAGGCTGAGTCGTCACAAAGCGGGGCTGAGCGCGCTCATCGCGGTTCGCGTCTCCAACACGTGTGCACGCGATTTTCGGGCTCGATTGGGCCGACCTCGGGCTGGCTGGGGGGGTTTCTTATGAGAACTTAGCGCACGCATAGTAAGATAGCTCTCAATCGCATCTTCATTCGCATCTTCATTCGCATCTTCATTCGCATGTCTGTTGCTTTGCTCCAATGCTTCCCGAGGCCCCTCTCTCGGCCTCTCCCCCCCCGGCACCTGTCGCCACGCTCCAGGCCCGCGCGGATGCTCTGCGGGCGGCGCTAAAAGACTATGAGCGGGCGTTTGCCGCACAGCACCACGGCAGGAAGCCGGCAAAGGAGGACATCAAAGCCGATGGCGAGGTGGCGGCGAAGTACCGCGAGTATAACAAAGTGAGGGAAGTGATTGCTGGCAAGGCCAAGACGGATGGAGAGAGGGGTGGAGCTAGTCCGAAGAGGAAGATGGAGGGGCAACAGACACTTGGGGGAAGGAAGGTGGGGAAGAAGCGGAAGGTGGAAGTGACGACGCCGAGGCGGGAAAGGGCAACGCGGAAGGCAGGGGTCGGAGAAGGAGGGGCAGGTGCTCATGGTGGTGATGACAATGTTCGGGAGGATGAAGAACAGGAAGGTGCACTGGAAGAGGAAGACCTCCTACCTGTCGGCCCGACTCCACAACGCGACGGCACGGTGCTGGGAATTTTCGATCTGATGTCAAATCCGCCAGGGTCTGGATCGACTGCTGGCATGGCAACGCCGCGGAGACGGTGGAGAGAGTGTCAGGATGCTACACAGAATCACGAGGCAATGACGCAGAGGGCAGCGGCAGGAGCAGAACCGGAGCCAAATGCAGCACTGATAGCAGCGGCAGGAGCAGAACCGGGGCCAAATACAGCACTGATAGTAGCCACTCCGCAGCAGCCACGGGGGCAGAAAGAGCAAGGCGACCTGCTACAGCATCTTGGCGCAACGCCGGCGACGGGCAGCCGCGCAAAGCACTCGCGCACGCCCATCAGCGAAGGGCGCAAGTTCATGCTGAGCCAGTTCTTCGCCACGCCCAGCACGGTGCGCTATCAGCAGATTCTCCACACGGGCGAGACGCCGGAAAGGATGGGGATGGGGATGGTGAAGACACCGCCGAAGAAGGGCGGTAACGGCGAGGAAGCGGAAGAAGGCAGAGCAAACGACGAAACGCCGAAATATCTACGGCGCACGGCTAGCTTCAAGGACCGGCTGCTGTCAGCCAGCTCGTCGTCGCCGTCGTCGATGCCAGGGCGGAGCGGGATGGCGGATCACGAAGGACGTAGTAGTACAGGTGCTGGGCTTGTCAAAGTCAAGGCGAAAGCCAAGTTTCAGCCGAAGCCGTTGAGTCAGATTGCGGCAGAGTTGCTGAAGCAGCGGCCTGGCGAGACGCAGCAAGCAGGCAAGGCCAGTGTCGACGCCGATGACGATGACGAAGACGGCATGGAGGCACTACGCGAGCTGGAAGACGCAGAAATGAATGTGCAGTCATCTGATGAGCAGCAGCAGCAGCAGCAGGAGCAGCAGCAGCAAATTGCACGCGTGGCCTACAAGAAAAAGGGCCTGAAACGACAGACGCCACGCGTCGTCATGAAGCCGCAGCCGAAACTGGGCAGGAACAAGAAGAAGAATTATAACGACAAGAACGACGACGATGACGACGGCGATGATGATGATGATGATAATGATGATGATGGTGATAATGAGAAGGATGATGATCATGAAGGTAGCTGGTCCGCCGCCGCCGACGACGACGAGGACAACGTCGAGGGAAAGAAGCCAGCCAAATCAAAAGCGGCAAAGGGCAAGGGCAAAAAGAGCAACAACAAGAAGACAAGAGACGAGAATGAGAATGGGACTGGTGGTGGTGAGATCAGAACATATGATCCCAATGCAGTCTCACACATGAACTTCAAGAGCTTGAAGATCAAGAACAAGAACTCCAAGGGCAAGTTTAGAGGGCGAGGCAGCAGCAGGTTTGCACGAGCAAGGCATAGATAGAGATGGATGGATGGATATAGAATATGTCTGGATGGGTGGATATGGAATATGTATGGATGGATGGATATAGAATATGTCTGGATGGATGGATATAGAATATGTATGGATGGATCATATTCCCGTGCGGCATTTTTTAGAGTCAAGTAGTCAGGGCCTGAGAACAGGCAGGTGCGAGTCTAGTCTCACACATGAACTTCAAGAGCTTGAAGATCAAGAACAAGAACTCCCAAGGCAAGTTTAGAGGGTGAGGCAGCAGCAGGTTTGCACGAGCAAGGCATAGGTAGAGATGGATGGATGGATATAGAATATGTCTGGATGGGTGGATATGGAATATGTATGGATGGATCATACTCCTGTGCGGAATTTTTCGGAGTCAAGCAGTCAGGGCCTGAGAACAGGCAGGTGCGAGTCAGGCGTGAGGCAGATGCAAGGCAGGTGTGAGGCAGGTGCGAGTCAGGTGCAAGGCAGGTACAAGGCAGGTGCAAGGCAGGTGCCAAGTGTGCTACTCCTCACCCAGCTTGACGAGCTCGGCCAGAAAGTCTTGGCCATTGACCAGCTCGGTGCTGCCATACACCACTCTTCTCGTCTTTGGCACAGCACTGGCGCCGCCTTGCTGGCCCTGTCCCGTGGTGCGCTTGACCCACGCTTGCAAGTTGCCATACTCATCCATGCTCCCACCGCCTATGACAAAGACAATGGCCTCGGTGTAGCCCTGGCGTCGCTGGCCGAATGATGGCGCTGCCCCGCCGCTCTGTCCGGCAGCAGGACCTCCCGGCCGGCTGGGGTTGGCGGGAGCGCCGGCGATGCCACGAGCGTGTGAGGATCGCGGATCAAAGTAGACGTAGTTCTCCGTCTTGGCAATGGCCGACGACGACGCCGCCGGCGGGTCCATGATCGACTCAACAATCTTGGTCAGGGTCAGGTCCTTGTTGGCCGGCAGGAAGTTCTTGACGCCCGACACGAGCGACTCCAAGTTGACGGGCATGTTGATGCCGCCAAGAGGAGTCGACGACAGCTTGTCGGTAAAGTTCTTGGACAAGGCCGACAGGCCTCCAAAGAGCGGCGTCGACGACTGCGGCGCCTGGCTGGCGGGCACGGCGGACGAAAGCATGGTGCCTCTCGTCTGCACACGCACGGTCGAGATGTGCTTCAAGGCCGCCGAGGCCTGCGTGCAGCCAGCCTCAGTAAGCGCGGCTGTGAACTCGGCCAGCTCGGCCTTGGACGGCTCACGCTCGACCGAGAGGTACCAGATAATGAAGATGCGAAGCTTGTCCAGTGGGTTGGAGCCCTTGTCGGGCGACTGGATCAGCGCGAGCATGTCGGCGCTGCTTTGCTTAGTAATGGCCTCCTCCAGCTGGAAGAAATTGTCGAGCTGGCGGTCCTTGATCCCCTGCAAGAGCGCGGTGGCAATGTTCATATGCATGTCCAGCGTCGCCTTGCGCTCTCTCAGCTCGGGCAGGAGCGTGATTGCGGCCTTCAGGTGCGCGGCCGAGGCTGCCGATCCGTCGTTCAAGTCGTCGATCGAGCTGACTCCCGTCTTCCTCGTCACCTCGTCCGCGTCGGCCTTGTACTTGGTCAGCTCGGTGTCGATGTCTTCGGCCACCTGCGGGAACGGCGCGGCGGCATTGCGGGCCCAGAAGAAGTCGGCCGCGTTCAGATCGTACGACCGCGGCTTCGGCCTCGGGTTCTGCTCGTCGGCCACGACGCTGACGGTGATGCGGTTGAGGTGCATGTTGAGGACGTCGTGCACCAGCGACTGGTAGGTCCACGAGTGCGAGAGCATGGGCACAATGTCGACATTGCGGTCGAGGATGATCAGCACCGGCCGCGACGGCGTCGTGTACGTGTTGTTGGGGCTGGTCTTCTTGGAGAAGAGGTTGGCGTTGTCTCGCGCGTTGAGCACGTGGTCGCGCAGCTTGCGGTCCAGCTTGGTGGCAATCATCTTGGCCAGCTCCGACTGCGGACAGCGGATGATGGGCACCGAGCCCATGGTGACGCTGACGCTGAACAGGCCACTGACAATGCGGTCAATGGCGCGGTCCTGCTCAGCCTCGTCCACCTTGGCGCTGTTGAAGGTCCAGTACGACTCTTTGCCCAGGCCCAGGCTGAACAGGTCGGGCTCGGCCACGATGAAGTTGAGGTACTGGTCGTACACCTGGGCAATGCTCTCGCCCACGTTGGCCGCGGCAATCTGCGCGGCAAAGTCTTCGAGCAGTGGCCGAGGCACCGACGAGAGGAAGTTGACGTAGGCAGGGCGGTAGAGGCCGCGGGCGAGATCGGAGCAGATCAGCTTGGTGTTGGCCGCCGTCGGCTCGACGAGGTAGAGGACGGGCACGTCGGGAATGGGGTATCGCGGGGAGTTTATGTTACTGCCGCACTGTTCAGCTTGCTTCTTGTTCCTCGTGCCGCCGTGCGGTGCGGTGCGGTGCGGTGCGGTGCGGTGCGCTGCTGCGGGGTGCGCTGCTGCCGCCGGCCGTGCTTACAGGTGGATGGTGACGCCTTTGCTGCGCAGGTCGTTGACTCGCAGCACACTGCTGATGACGTCGCGGCCGAAGTCGTCGAAGACGAGCACCTTCCACACGGGCTCGCCGTTGTCGTCGACTAGCAGCGAGTCGAGCAGCTGCTGCTGGTGCTGCTGGGGCGCACCTGCATCGTTGCTGGCGCTGTCTGGGAGCTCGACGTCGCGGTTGAGGCTCAGCACGCGTTCGATGGATGCTGCTCGGCGTCAGTGGCTGCTCTGGTGCCCGTCGTGGGCGCTACTGACCTATTTGGCGGTCCCGCAGCGTCTGTAGGCGGGAAGCCATTGTCTGTCGGCGGCCGGTGGGCAGCAGGCACTGCCTAGGGGGCAGGAGCAGGCGCTGCCTAGAAAGGTAGGAGCCGGCGGGAGCAGGCGCTACCTGGAGGGCAGGAGCAGACACTGCCTAGAGGGCAAGAGCCGGTGGGAGCAGGCGCTACCTAGAGGGCAGGAGCAGACACTGCCTAGAGGGCAAGAGCCGGTGGGAGAAGGCGCTACCTAGAAAGGTAGGAAGGTAGGAGCCGGCGGGAGCAGGCGCTACCTAGAGGGCAGGAGCAGACACTGCCTAGAGGGCAAGAACCGGTGGGAGAAGGCGCTACCTAGAGGGCAGGAGCCGGTGGGAGAAGGCGCTACCTAGAAAGGTAGAAAGGTAGGAGCCGGCGGGAGCAGGCGCTACCTAGAGGGCAGGAGCCGGTGGGAGAAGGCGCTACCTAGAAAGGTAGGAAGATAGGAGCCGGCGGGAGCAGGCGCTATCTAAAAGGGCAGGAGCCGGTGGGAGCAGTTGCTGCGGCTGCTGCGGCCATTGGAGGGCCCCAGGGCGGAATGTGGCAGGCCGCCAGGCAATGTGTCCTCTCAGTGCACGTGGAGGATGGTGGGTGGTAAGATGCCAACGAGGCCGAGAAGAGACGGCCGAAAAGAGACGGCCGAGAAAAGATGCCAACAAGGGCGTGGTGGTGCCTGCTGCTTGGTGCTTGCTGCTGGTGCTTGCTGCTGGTGCTTGCTGCTGGGTGCTTGCTGGTCGTGCGTGTAGGCCGACAAAGATGGCCCGGAGATAGTCTCCCACGCGCCTGCCCTCGCCAAGGCGCTAGTCGCCGCTTCCCGTCCGCTGGCAAACTTGACTTCATTTTCCTCCCTCTTCACCGTCCGCTCCCCATCACACCTCTCCATCACTCACTCACCTTGGCCGCCTTGCCTTCCGTTGTAACTCGCGACTGCTCCGTCTCTGACGGCTTGTAATCAGAAGAAGAAGAAGAAGAAGAAGAAGAAGAAGAAGTGCCTGGTCGTGGGCACGCTGTGATCGACGGGCAAAGGCAAAGGTGCCTCACGGTGGCGTAACTCGACTGCGTGCTGAACGCGTCATTGTCTCTATCTCTGCCGGTCCAGCATGTACTGAACGTTCTCTTGAGACTGCGTGCCACAGACACGGCGTTGCCGCTGGCACGTCCAGAACTAGATACTGTTGTCCGAGGCCTGGAGAGCCTGGGAGTTGGGCACGCAGGCCCCAATCAAGGGCGCCTTGGCGGTCAGGGGACGCGGTGCGGCAGTCGCCGAGTTTAATCCTCGCAACACTCACTCCCTTCATTTCGACCGGCTTAATTCCGTCCCGCAGACTACCTCCATCATTTCAAAGGCTCAGCACCCTGTCTTTCGTGTCGCAGCCACCTCGCCAGCTGCTTTTTGTGCCCAGCTTTATACAGCTTTGCCGGCCTAGCGTGGCCAAATTCCGAAAATCTGGGCATAAGCCAGGCCGCGCCGCCGCCGCGCCGCACAAAGTCTCTTTGTCATCCTCATTTCTAAGATCACGTGACCCTCGCCACGTGATCCTCTCCCCACCTCCAATATGGATGGCTCGAGCAACGCCGATGTGAACACTTCACACATGCCCCGACCCGATACCACCAGCGCCGACTTCGCCATCACCAACAACTTCCTAGGCGCCATTCAGACTTACCCTGATCCAAACGACGTAAGTGTCAGCAATGACGACCTCAGCAACTTCCTCCACCCGGATCTCTTCGAACATACCGATGCTGGGACCACCACCCAACAACCGCAACCCCCCTTTCAGTCTGCCTTTGACCAGCACCGCTTGCGCCAGTCTCAAAGCCCCGCTTTGCCCGCGTACAACACTTCGCAACCGCCGTACTCCACTCAGTCCCAGTATCCCCAGCAATCCATATTCGATGGCACGACTATGTATCAACAGCAGCAGCACCAGCAGCAGCACCAGCAGCACCAGCATCAGCAGCATCAGCAGCACCAGCAGCACCAGCATCAGCAGCACCAGCAGCAGCAGCAGCAGCAGCATCAGCAGCATCAGCAGCAGCATCAGCAGCCGCATCAACAGCCGCATCAACAGCCGCACCAGCACCAGCAGCACCAGCAGCACCAGCAGCATCAGCAGCATCAGCAGCATCAGCACCAGCAACAGCAGCAGCAGCAGCAGCAGCCAGCTCCACAAGCCTTTGACTCTTCGCTTTTCCAACAACCACGGCCTACTCCCTCACCTTCTCCACTAGACCCTTTCCAGTATCAGAACTCCCCCTTTAAGCAGACATATCTTCACTCGCACCAACGGCAGTCCGCTCCCTCTCAGCAATTCCATCCCCCGCGACCACAGGCTTACTCGCCATTTGGCGGATGGGACAGTCGCACTCAAGCTGCCTTTAATGGCTATCAAGGCTTTCAGGATCAAAATCAACAACCCGGACACGCCTTTGTCGATCCATCCGTTTTCAATGGAGCTCAAGTCCAGGCCATTAATGGCAATTATCAGCCAGTCGCTCCGCAACAGCGATACCAGTCCTCACCCTACTTTCCCAAGCCGGGTTCGAGTGTGACCATCGATCCGAGGAATCTCCAGGATCAGCAACAGTTCTTGTTCAATCAGCAGCATCTCCAACAGCCCCAGCAGCTCGGCCAGCAACTGCCACAATTACAGCCGAGAGCTCCACCAGACTCACATCCCGGTACGTATCCAGTTCGTGCTGCAACTTGCATGTACTGACCCTCCCTCCCAGCCCTACTGCTCGCCGTGCAAGCCGAAAGCCAGGCCAAGAAGAAAGCGCCAGCAGACCCAAATGCCGTGAAGCGTTCAAGAGGCAGGCCACGCAAGGATGGCCAGCCTGGAAGCCAGTCTGGAGATCATGGTTCGGGCTCGGATTCCGATCTTGTGATTGAGAATGATCCAGAGGCCCGGCCCGCCATGCTCACGGTGGCCATGCCTACCGAATTCCGCAGTCAGTCTCTGTACAAGGTCGTCGACGCTGTTTGGTGTGATCGCAACAACCCGGCTCCTGTGGACAAGATCAAATCTGGCATTAATGACTTTGGCACCGTCGTCAAAGCCTTCCGTGATTCGTGGAAAGAGAAGAATGAGAAGTTAAAAAAGGCAGAGATCGAGGGGTCGTCCACTGCCTCTAATGCCCCAAAGCTTAAGAAGGACGTGTCCGACGATCGAACGTACATGGGACTCCTCATGGACCGAGCCCTGAAGTTCGGTCATCCTGCTGTACTGAAGAGGTATGTCATTTATCCCCCGGCTATAGCGTCCAACTGCCTGGCTTCCTGGTCACGCCATGCTTCCTGGCCACGCCATGATGCCCTGTGCATACCCCGTGAAGTTTGCGCTGCCCCGAAATCTCCATCTCTTGTTAAGACGTGCCGCAATGGTGACATAGCCGCGTCGCACTTTAGACAAGATCTGTGCAACGTCTCGTCCATTCGTGTTACAAGAGAACATCCTAGATACCACCTAGATAGCTATGTTGCGATCCCAGCATCGTGCATGTTAAGACTCTTGCTATGCGTGCATCCGCCTCCTTTCGGACTTCTTGCTGATCATTTATTTACAGTCTAGGTGAGAATCAGTGGACCATGTCGGCTCTATACTCATTTATGCTCGACCGAGTCTCGGCCGGCGATCTCGACAGTCCGTTGGTCACCTCTATCCTCAAGGTACGACTCCCACCCCCACCAAAAGAAAAAAAAGAAATACCGCTAACAGGTAAAAGCTTGCCGTAAATTTCAACACGCTCGATGATGCCAAGCTCGAGACCGTCAAATGGACCAAAATCCTACAGAGATTGACTAAAAAGTCTACCGGTGAAGCCAAAGACTTGGCTCGCAGGATCATCGCTAGCGCAGCCGCACTTACGGCCAAAAAGCAGGCGGAGGGAGCTAGATCCTCTCCCGGTGTCAATGGAGACGCGCAATCGGGTGTGAAACGCCCTCGTGACGCCGAAGGTGGCCAACTACCGCCGAGAAAGACTGTAGTGAAGCCATCGTCCAAGCCTCTAGCTCTACAAAATGCTGAGCGGAGGCGTGTTTTGGAGAAGGAAGAGACCGCAAAGAAGGCTCGGGAGAGCAAGGAGGCGGCTGGCCAAGCAAACGGCACTCCTGCAAGTGCGGTTTCCAAACCCAAAGTTACCCTACCTACGAAGTCGAATCCCATCGCTTCCTTGATGTCTGCGTCCAAGAAGCCCGGGACGTCGAATGCGGAGCGCGCTGCGGCTGCCAAGGATAAGGCTCCGGGCGCTCCGCCAATCAAAAAGGACACCGGCAAGCGGGATTCTCCACCCCGTTCAGCCACCGTCCCGGCCCGTGTACAGCCCTCGTTCATGGGCATTTTGAGCGATATAAACAACAAGAAGAAAGACGTCAAGACCACGACGCCCGATGAATTCGCCAATGAAACTCCTGAACAGAAGGCCAAGCGCCTACGCAAAGAGGCCCGCCGGAAGCTGCGGGTCTCGTGGAAGTCCGATTCCGAGCTGGTGGAAACTAAACTCTTCACCCATGACCCCGAAGAGGAAATTGGCCACGAAGACAGCATGATGAGAGATGCAGGCGACACCATGAGTGAAGGTGAAATGCTCAAACGCAAGATGGCCATGACCGATCTCCTCGACGACGACGAGGAAGATGATGACGGCTCAGAAGACTCGTACAGCCCGCCTTCCGAGATCGACTTCAGCCCCATACTCGAGCGAGATCCGACGGCCGACATCACCAGCAACGGCATCAAGTTTGGTGGTCCCGTCAGGGCCGACAGCGCAAGTCGAGCTGCGCAGGACCAATTTGAGGTCGCCACTCTCATGGTCGTGTTTGACGGCAAGTCTGATCGTCCAATCACGCCCAAGGAAGCTCCGGAGGATGGTGATGACGAAAACTTCCAGCCATGCGTCGACTTTGGCGACCCAGATGACAAGGTTCGACAGAGGGAAAGAGACATCTTGCAGGCGCGACAGGCACCGGCCCCTGGCTTTGATCTGTCTGTACTGGCGAAGATGACGCAGATGCAGGCTGCTGCTGCTACTGCCCTTCCTGCTCCCGCAGCTGCTCCGCCACAGACCGGCGGCGCGCTGACTGATCTACAAAGCATTCTAAGTAAACTCCAAGCCGGACAGCAGGCTCAGCCAGCCACTGCTACCCCCTCATTTGGCTCCAATCTCGCTGCTCTCGTCGATAGTGTGCACAAGGCTCAACAGCGGCCCCAGCCCTACTCGCTGGCCGCTCAGGCTCCCAACAGTGGGCAAATCGACATTGCCGCCATTCTCGCCGCAGCAACTCAACAGGCCAAATCTAGCAAGCATGGTCTAGACGACGGTGAAGACGGCGAGAAGAAGAAGCCCAAGTATCCTCCAAACTACAAGACACAGGTATGCTCCTTCTGGAGGGAGGGAAGGTGCACAAAGGGCGAAAACTGTACTTACAAGCACACCGAATGAGACTGAGGGGAGGGATGGGGGGAGCCTCCTCCAACCTTGCTCCTCATCGCTTGTTCCCTGACGTGTGATAGTATCAATACCTTTCCTGTTCTTTATTCTGCTTATTTGTCACGTGCCAGCAATTGACAGCAGCACAACGGGGGGGCATGGGATGGGACGGGATGGGATGGGACGGGATGGGATGGGACGGGATGGGATGGGATGGGATGGGATGGGATGGGATGGCGGTTTGTATAACTATGTTTTTTTCCGTGTACAAACCTTGAGTGCAAACTCTCTCTAACCGAACCGGTGGAATGGCGCAGGATGTCGAAGGGAGCCGGGCTCGGAAGATACCCCCGAACGATAGAGGGTGCTTGCAAGGCAGGAAGAGGACAAAAAGGGAACGAGCGCAAGATATGTACAGAAGAATGACATTTCGCTCAGGATCTATGTACCTCATACCTCGGAAACTATTCCTCTTATTTTCCATTTCTGCAAGCCAATCCAGGCTAGATATTACAGAAGAACGACCTCATGCCTCTGGGACTATTCCTCTTATTTCTTGTTTGCCTTGAGCAGATCTTAAATGTGGATACTCCTTATTCAAATGTGGATACTTCTTATTCAAATGTGGATACTTCTTATTCAAATGTGGATACTTCTTATTCAAATGTGGATACTTCCTATTCAGGAAGGAAGGGGTGGATAACCTCTCAAGTCTGACATATTGTCACCATTTAACCATGTTATCCCTCTAGTCTGCCCCCACCATGCGCTCCTTCCTCTGAGCTGGATCCCAAGTTGAGTCCTCTTTTTTTGCCTCCTAATATCACATTGGCTGCTGTGGTGTTGCCGGCTTCATCTTCAAATACATGGCAACTTCCGAGTCCTTCTCCGCGCCTGACACACTGATCATCGTCTGCTGCCATGCAATATACCTCGGCTCCCCACACGATCCACATGTTGAATCATCCTGGCTCATTGAGCCTTTCCAGACCGGTGAGGTGCCGACTTTCATCTCGCATATCAAGGCGGGTCTGGACGCGCTGAAGAAGCATGGCGAGAGTGCCATCTTATGCTTCTCAGGCGGAAGCACCAAGCCGAGTCTAACGAAAAGAAGCGAAGCGCAAGGATATGCAGAGGCGGCCAGGGAGTTGGGGTAGGTCTTGCTGTGTCGTCGTCCTTCCTCTCCTTCTGGTGCATCTCGTCCTCACAATCTCTACAGGCTGGTAGAGGCGTCAGGTCTTGGTGGTCAAGAAGAGAATTCTCGGCATCGGATATTCTGCGACCATTGGGCGACGGACAGCTTCCAGAACGTCATGTGCAGCTTGATGCAGTGGCCCCAGTGGCTTCATCGGAGTCATGTGGCGGCGGCACCGGCGTGTGCCGAAGGTGCCAAATGGCCCAGAAAAGTCGTCATTGTCAGTCATGCCTTCAAACGCCGCCGATTCCTCGAATTGCATCTTCCGGCCTTAGGCTGGGATGGTCAAGTCGAATACATTGGCATTGATCCTCCTTTTGACGAGAAGCGGATGGCAGAGATTGTCCAAGGGGACCAGTTGAGGGGGTACGGTGTTTGGAAGGATGATCTGTACGGTCAGAGGAAGGGGCTAAAGGGGAAGAGAGAGAAGAGGGGATGGGTTGAGGAGGAGTTCTTATCAGCGTTAGGAGACATCAAGGTTGAGAGCGAGGTAAGAACTAATTTGGTAGAACTGGTGAAGTGGTGCGGTGGAGAAGATGGCCTGGCTTTGTTTCCGCGTACCCTGGCCTGGCAGCAGCCACGCGAGTAAAGATGGAGTTTTGACAGCTCTCACATAACTCGGTGGTTTAGCAAATTAATTCCAGGCAGTGAAGGAAACTTGAGCAGGAGGCCACAGGATAGTGTAGGATTTACTTGCACAAGATAGTGGTGGATTTACCTGCACAGGATAGTGTAGGATTTACTTGCATAGGATAGTGGAGGATTTACTTGCACAAGATAGTGGTGGATTTACCTGCACAGCAAAGTGTGGGATCACTAGCACAAAAGCACATCCAGAGAGGAATTTGAAGTCACATCGATTTTGGCATTGCGCAACTCTCCTTCGTCACCAACAGTTTGATGATGCGACACACTTAGTTATCTCGCCTCATTTTGCTTCAACTGATCACCATTCTAGTTAATCTTTGAGAGATGTCTGATGAAGGAGCCCTGCCGGAAGAAATTCTCGGCCCGTGTGCCCACACTTGCTCCCCATGCTCGCTTGCTTGATTTGATTGAAAAAGTCAAAAATCAAAATCAAGGGCCGAGAAAGTGTGTCCAAGGAGTCTATCTCTAGGCTCGCGTGGTGTCACTCATTTCTTTTCACGCTGACTGTCTGTAGAACCAGTACTCTGCAGCATACTCGATCTCCATGACAGCCGGCTGACCCTGGCACGAGGCAGGCGGTTGACCACCAGCGGTCTCGACGCGATACACTTCCCAAGTCCGGTCGGCACTGCTAGAGCGTGACCAGATAGCGTTTTTGTCCAGGTCGTCTGGAGCTAGCACTTGCTCTAAAAGATTGACTTCGAAAGTGTCGACATCAAAGAGGGTGATGACAGCTCTGCCGTCGAGTGTGCCAATAGTGCCCATGCAGTTGAGAGTGCCGTTGTCCATTCGCTCGTAGTTGTAGCCAAGAACCATGGGAATAAGCAAATGGAAGGCATCCTCATTTGGCAGAGAGGGGATCAAGGGAGCAGCATTGTACAGCTCAGTGAACTGATCGACAAATGTTGGAGCGCTGTCAGGCTCTTGGCCTGCGCAGGTGAAGTTGACGAGACCTTTGCCAATGGCGAGGGCCTGGAGATGCGTGTTGCTGGCGGGGCCCGTGAGGGAGTCGGTGCCTGCCGGCATTGGTCATCAGGGTCGTTGAACTGGTTAATTTCTACTTACACCGTCCTCCATATTGGCAGGTTTCGGAGCCCTGGAGAGGGACAGACCAGCCGTATACATCAACTGGAGGGGTGTTGAGGTCGTCTCGGCGCTCGAATAGACGCGTCGCCCCCGCCATGACCCGGAAGAGACAGAGGACGGCGACAAGGATGATTGGAAAGACGTGGATAGACAACATTGCAATTGCAGCCCTTGAAACGAGTGACAAGAGCCTGGCAGATGAGGATAAAGATGGAAAATGAGCGTGAATAATAGACAGATGATAATGAGCGGAAGGCGCAACAGAAGTGGGAAGGGGGAAGTGGGAAGTGACTTCTACAGTCTCTCTTGTTGGTAGCAGAGGAATGCCAAGACTTGCAGGCAATACCACAATACTGTCCGCACAAACTGAGGGCATTTTGAGAATATACACTCACAGCACTGTAGGACAGGCAATCTGCACACCTTCTATGAGCAGTAATTCAACGTGATCCTGGTTCATTGGTCCATTGGTCCATTGGTTAATTGGTTAATTGGTTAATTGGTTAATTGGTTAATTGGTTAATTGGTTAATTGGTTAATTGGTTAATTGGTTAATTGGTTAATTGACTCATTGGTTAATTGGTCCATTGGTTAATTGGTTAATTGGTCCATTGGTTAATTGACTCATTGGCTCATTGGCTCATTGACTCACTAGTTCAGGCTTTGCTCACACTTGCCTTCTTTGCATGCCCTCTCACTTCCCCATTCACTTCTGGTTGTACTCTACCCACGCTCACTGTTTTCTCCTCAGCAGGCTTGGTTGCAGGCTTGGTCTTGTCCACTTTCACAGGATTGGGATTCAGTCCGTACTCATATGTCCTGGTTGTGCTTGCAAACTCCTTGACAGTTTCGTTGGTCACTTTACTCCGCCTCTCCTGGAAGGAGCTGACGTACTCCTGAAGAACGTCGATGCATCGTTTCTTCATCTCTCCCGTCAAGATCTCACCCTTCTCGTAGCCGTCATGTAGCCTCTGGAGCTCGTCATCGTCTTCAAGGAAGAAAGACAAGTATTGATAGGGCACGTCCTGGGCCGTGCGTCCGCCGAGTTCCCGGTGCTTTTCCTGGGTATCCTGTCCGCCGGAAAAGGCGTACTTGTTGATTTTGTTCTTGATTTGATTGGGCTTGTCGCTCAGGAAGATGGCCGAGGTGTCGACCGAGGCTGACATTTTGGATCCCGGGCCCTGCAAGGCGGGCAAGAAGATGGAATGAATGATTGCCGGCTTCTTGTACTTGAGTTTCGGCGCGTTATCTCGGCATTGTCGGAAATAGGGATCTTGGTCGATGGCGCACGGGATCAGACAGGGAATCTTCCTGGTTTTGAGCGGGTCGGGTCCAAAGATGTGGGGGAAAGAGGTGGCAAAGGCCGGGGCGGATTGCTTGGCAGCAAAGGCAAACTCGCCAATGTTGTTGGAGTCGTTGAAGCCGAAGGTGCCCTTGATCTGGTTGATGGTGGTGCGCTTCTCCATCAGACAGACATTGCTGTAGAAGGGTTTGCTGGAGGAGATGTAGTCGGAGTTGACAAAGATAAAGGTCTTCTTGGGGTCGAAGCCAAGCGCGATGATATCCTTAGCATTCTCTCGCGCATACCTCTCGACGTCCTCCAGCGTGATCTTGTCGGAATGCAAGAACTTCTCATCGTCGGTCAATTGGATGACCAGCGGGCAGTCAAAGACCTCCTGGAGGTATCGGGTGAACTCAAACGGCGTGGCGTGGCCGACGTGCATGCTGTCGGAGGATGGGCCCCTGCCGGTGTAAAGGTAAAAGGGCTCTCCCCGCTCATAGACATCAAGGATGGAGCCCAGTTCTCGGTGGGAAATGACAATGCCTCGGCGCATGAATCGGTGTGCGCGTCTGCCCGTGACTCTTTCGAAGCGGTCAATCATTTCTTTGGTGAGCGGAGTGGCGCCGAAATCGCGCGTCAGCTTCTGGTAGTCGATTGCCACGACATTGCCGCACTCGTCGACGCCTCCGGCAACTGTGAAGGGGTTGATGACTTGCTCCGACGTGGAGGCGGAATTGGCGAGGGTGTGGGAATGGGCATCGGCGGGCTTGGGAGGCTGGTCAGCTGACGACGGCACAGTGAGGCCGGCGCTTGCCATGGCGATCGTGGTGCCAACTGATGTGAGCCTGTGTCGCTCTGTCCCTGTGAGCCTGCGTCGCTCTGTCCTTGCTCGTGGGGGCAGCGATTGTGAGTCGAGGAATCTTCCCAGGGGCATGCTTGGTCCCTATTGGTCGGGTGGCCATATCCGAGGCTAACCAAATAGGGCAGTGTGCGGAAAGAGCCGGGGCTAGTGGAAGCAGGCGGAGGCCAAATTGCTCCGGGGTTTCATCGCTCCTGGCTTGCCTTGGCTTGCCTCTTGCCGTCTATCTGCCCGTCTTGCCGTCTCTCTGCCCCTCTTGCCGTCTCTTTTCCCCTCTTGCCGTCTCTTCCCATCGCTCGTGATGCAAGGATGAAGATCTACGAATCGTCCTACGATTATGGCTATGCCTTCCCCACCGTCACCCTAGCTTACTTTCTGCGGTACCCAAACCCCTACTCGAAGCACGTGCTTAGCACGGACGTCATCTCACGGCACGTCGACCCCGACACTGCTCGGCTGCACACAACACGGTTGCATTTGAAGAAGTCCAAGGTGCCGAGTGCGCTATTGAAGCTGCTGCCAAGGGGACTGGCGGGCCCAGAGGGCAAGAGCCAGAGCTTCATCGTGGAGAAGAGCGTGGTGGACCTCAGGGAGGGATGGATGGAGACGGAGAGCAGGAACATGGAGTGGACGGGCATCTTGAGCGTGGTGGAGAAGCAGGTGTACAGCAGATGGGAGAGAGAGGACAAGGGAGACGGGCCCGACAAGGCCGAGGGTGAGGGCGGCGGCGAGTGGACCAAGTGCAAAACCACAGTGACGTTTGTGTCGAAGCTGGGCCAGGCCAAGACGGTGAGGAGAAGGAGCGAAGACGCGGAGCAGCAGCACGAGGCACCCAAGACTAGCTGGCTGTCTGCTTGGTCGACCGCCGGCCTGCAGCGGACAGTGGAGCTGGTGGGCGTGAAGCGGACGCAGTCGGCCCTCAGCAACGGCAAGGAAGGCATGAATGTCGTGCTTGAGAGGCTGAGGAATGGCGGCATCAGGGCGGTACTGGAAGGCATGCGCAGGGACCGAATGGAGATGATGGGAGCGGCAGCAGCCGAGGGGGGTTGGAAGCACGTGTGGGCCAAGGGCCATGGCCGTGACCACGATTGAACGAGGCCGAGGGCGGTGTAAAAAGTTGGCCTTGTTTCTAGCAGGGCGTTGGTTGGATCTCAAAACGCTCATCATGTACACCACCAGTCAGGCCCAGCAGCCTGGGCCTGTGATTCCACTCTAGTTGATTCTTGATCAGCCTGTGCAAGTCAAGTTATCCCACTCTAGCTGTCTACTCTAGTCAATTTTTAATGCTGTATATCGAGTCGGTCAATTTTTAATAGGCTGTATATCGAGTTGGTCAATTTTTAGTAGGCCAGTATTTCAAGTTATCCCCCTTTAGTCACTTATTAATAGGCTGGATATCGAGTTGGTCAATTTTTAATAGGCCAGTATATCAAGTTATCCCGCTCTAGTTGCCTACTCTAGTCAAATTCTAATGCTGTATATCGAGTTGGTCAATTTTTAATAGGCTGTATATCAAGTTATCCCGCTCTAGTTGCCTACTCTAGTCAAATTTTAATGCTGTATATCGAGTTGGTCAATTTTTAATAGGCTGTATATCTAATTGTATCCCACTTGAGTCAATTATTAATAGGCTGTATCTCATGAGCCCGTAAATGCGCCTCCCACTCCCCGGGCACCGTGCAGATAGAGGCTGGCCAAAACCCGCGCACTGCATTGCTCAGCCAGACGGTCTGGCCATGCATCTGCCTGGCCACACTCAGCCTGACCTCGCCCTCGGTACACCAGCCCTGCTCCAGTGCCCACGCACGGGTAGTGCCGGCGTTGCCTCCACACGCGAGGTCAGGAGTGACCCAGGCAGCGCCAGGGCCAGTGGGAAAATATACCGTGGACAAGGTGGCTTCAGTAACCTGCTCGTGCGCATTAGACAAGAGCACTTCGGCCGCCGTGGGCGGCAGCGGGTGGTGGATCAAGGATGCATAAGCCGCATGATACATTGAGCGGTTGGTGGTCTTGTGTTGGGTGAAGAGAGAGGCGTCAATGGGCGCCTGAGCTATGGCTACCTTGCATGAACCCTGGCTAGACTGGGCAGCATGCAGAAAGGGATTGACAGAGAAAGTCAGCGGATAAATCGGGGGCTGCAGGGGATCAGGGCCAGAATGGTGAATGTGCAGAGCGCCATCCTTTGACAGCAGGATGCGAATCTTGAATGTATGCTTGTGCTGATGGTCGGCATGCTTCTGCTGAGGGTCGACATGCATTTGTTGAGGGGCGGCGTCGATCGAGGCCTGCAGCACAGGTCCGATCTCGCACAGCAGCAGTTGGCCGAGTGTGTCTTCAAACCCACCAGCCTGGACCACGGCAGCGGCGCGGGTCCAGCCAAATGCAGAAGCAGAGGTCACAAAGCGATGCAGATGGAAGCGGAGAGGCAAGCCATCTAAAAGCAGGCCGATGTTGCCATCAGCAACAGCATGGGCCGTGGCCGGGCTGATTGCCAAGCGAAGAGCGGTGGTGATGCAGAAGTCGTCGACACGCGACATGGCACCTGATACCTAATAGGATACCGAACAGGACCTGCGCCTGACACCTAGCAGGACCTGCGCCTGACACCTAGCAGGACCTGCACCCGATACCTAACAGCTGCCTTTACCGACAGGAATGGGCTCTCTAGAAGGACAGCAACAAAGAGACAGAGAAAGAGCAGCAAATAGACAAAGAAAGAGCAACAAAGAGACAGAGAAAGAGCAATAAGGGACAGAGAAAGAGCAACAAGAGACGGAGAAAGAGCAACAAGAGACGGAGAAAGAGCAACAAGAGACGGAGAAAGAGCAACAAGAGACAGAAAGAGCAACAAAGAGACAGAGAAAGAGCGCCAAGAAGCGCGGGAGCAAGGAGCAGGCGCGGGAGCACGCGCCTGCCCGCTGTTCTGCCGTCAACGTTGGCAGCCTCTGGTTGGTCGGCTCCGGGCCGGCATGTTGCAGAGGAAATGCAAGTGACGGTTTGTCGACGCCGGCCTGAAACATTTCGCCAGTGCTCTTGCCCTTCTCGTCGCTCGACAATTCCATCGTCTCTTTCCCTTCTTGGCCCGCTTGAGCGCCTTCCCGTGCCCGCCGACCATGTCACAGCCCGTCGCGGTTGACGCCGCCGCCGTACAGGCCCCGAGCTCGTCGCTGTGGGACCGTGCGTCGACGTGGGTGTCTGAGAACAAGGCAGTGGCATACACCATCGCCGGCACAGTCGTCGTCGTCACCGCGGCCGGAGTGGTCTATTACCTGTCGGACGCCAAGAGGGCGGCGACTGCCGCGCCGTCGGCAGAAAAGAAGAAGAGCAAGAAGGAGCGACGGAAAGAGAAGAAGGAGGCCGAGGAGGCGCAGAAAAAGGCAGGCAGCTCGACCAAGGAGGCCGAGGCAGGTATGTGTGTGGCTCGACTGATGGCCGCCATCATTCTCTTTGCTTCCTCCTGATGGCGCCGACTGCAGCGAAGAAGCTGGCTGACCCCTGATGATGACAGCTGCTCGATCCAAGCCCGCCGCCGCCGCCGCCGCCGCCGCCGCCAAGCCAGCCGCAGTCGAAGCGGCCGAAGACCTGCCTGAGATCACCGAGGCCAACGTCGACAGCTTCTCGCCTGCAGAGCGGGCGACGTATGCGGGCAAGCTCAAGGCCGCAGGCAACAAGGCGTACGGCTCGAAGGACTACAACAGGGCCATCGACCTGTACGGCCAGGCCATCCTCTGCCGGCCCGATCCCGTGTACTACTCCAATCGTGCGGCCTGCTACAATGCACTCAGCGACTGGGACAAGGTGGTCGAAGACACCAGCGCCGCGCTGGCCATGGACCCCGAGTACGTCAAGGCCCTCAACCGGCGCGCCCACGCATACGAGCACGTGGCCAAGTTCTCGGACGCGCTGCTCGACTACACGGCCAGCTGCATCATCGACGGCTTCAAGAACGAGAGCAGTGCGGCCAGCGTGGAGCGGCTGCTGAAGAAGGTGGCGGAGCAGAAGGGCAAGGCCATTCTGGCCACCAAGACCCACCGGCTGCCCAGCGCCACGTTCGTGTCCAACTACCTGCAGAGCTTCCGCACTCGGCCGCCGCCGGCCGGCCTGGAGGCGTCGGCCCAGCTCGACGCCAACACGGCGCCCGGGCAGCTGCAAAAGGGCCTGGTGGCCATGGGCCGCAAGACGGGCGACGCGTACGAAGAGGCGGCGGCCGCGTTCAAGAAGGCCGTCGAGCTCGGCGACCTGGGCGAGCACGAGGCCTTTGCGCTGACAATGCGTGCCACCTTCACCTACCTCGAGGGCGATGTGGCCGCGTCCATGGCCGACCTCAACCGCGCCATCGAGCTGGACCCGGCCTTGAGCCAGGCCTACATCAAGCGAGCCAGCATGCACCTCGAGCTCGGCAACCGCGACGAGGCGGCCAACGACTTTGAGCGGGCCATGGAGCAGGACAAGGAGGACCCGGACATCTACTACCACCGCGCACAGCTGCACTTCATCCTGCAGGAGTTTGCCGACGCGGCCAAGGACTACCACAAGTCGATCGAGCTCGACAAGGACTTCATCTACTCACACATCCAGCTGGGCGTGACCCAGTACAAGATGGGCTCGATCGCATCGTCCATGGCCACCTTCCGCCGCACAATCAAGAATTTCGACAAGGTGCCGGACGTGTACAACTACTACGGCGAGCTGCTGCTCGACCAGCAAAAGTACGACGAGGCCATCAACCGCTTTGAGACCGCCATCGACATGGAGCGCCAGACCAAGCCGGCCGGGGCCATCAACGTGCTGCCCTTGATCAACAAGGCCCTGGCCCTGTTCCAGTGGAAGCAGGACTTCCAGGCCGCCGAGGATCTGTGCAACAAGGCCCTGATTAGTAAGTGACAACCCTGACCACGTGACGCGAGCGTCTTGGCGGCCGAGCCAGCAGCCAGCAGCCAGAAGCCAGCACTAACGAGAGACGGCAGTTGACCCCGAGTGCGACATTGCGGTGGCGACCATGGCCCAGCTTCTGCTGCAGCAAGGCAAGGTCGTCGACGCACTCAAGTACTTTGAGCGAGCAGCCGAACTGTCGAGGACCGAGGGTGAGATTGTCAACGCCCTGTCCTACGCCGAGGCCACTCGCACACAGCTCGAGGTGTCGGAGAAATACCCTCAGCTGGCCAGCCGGCTGCAGCAGATGGGCGGGGGCGTGGGGCCTCAGGACCGATGACGATGA
This sequence comes from Chaetothyriales sp. CBS 132003, assembly GCA_003709865.1. Classification (NCBI taxonomy): domain Eukaryota; kingdom Fungi; phylum Ascomycota; class Eurotiomycetes; order Chaetothyriales; species Chaetothyriales sp. CBS 132003. The sequence continues at coordinate 165,312 of QRBJ01000028.1, read as the reverse complement.
TGTTGCTGCTGCTGCTGCTGCTGCTGCTGCTTCTTCTGCTGCTTATTCTCTCTCCCTGCTTTCAGTTTGCGCATTCACCTGACGCGCCAGCGATCTACCTCCCTTCTCTCCCCAGATGCGAATGCTGCGCGCGGGGCTGCGGCGTTCAATCCCGACCTATGTAGTATATATAATCCAGCTAGGCCGATGCCTGCTCCTTTCGATCGGCCAGCCATGTTGTAGGGTTTGACAGGCTGTAGAGTCCTAGGACAAGACACAAAAGTCGACTTTGTACACCACGAGCAGCGGCTGCCTTGCAGCAAAATCCCCTGTCCCGGTTTCAGCCTCAATGCGGCTTAGCTAATCCCCATCCCTGATGCGGGGCTGCCACTTCTCGTGCCTGCCCACGCCGCATCTGATTCGTGATTCGTCAACCTGTGGAGGGGCACCCCCAGGCAGACAGAGTCATGACTGAGAGAGCAGGTGTATCAGATACGTAGAAGAAGAAGCACAGCGTTGCCTTCAGGCCTGCTCCTCTTCTCCTCCTTCTCTTTTCTCCTTGTCTTGTCTCATCTGATCTGACATTCACCTCCCTCTGCTGCTGTTGCTGTCAGATAGACTTTTAGGTCTCTATCAGTGCCTGCCTAAACTAGGACAGTACCCCCGCGGACATCCGTCCAGCTGTAAGCCTGCCAAGTTGCGTGGAAAGGGTGGGAAAGTGTGAATCCGTGGAAACTGCCACCCAAGCCTCATCCTTCCTTGGGCCCATCTCTCTCTCTCTCTAAAAAGAGAGCCGCCTGCCACGCCTGCCACGCCGGCCACGCCGCTACGCCCGCTACGCCCGCTACGCCCGCTACGCCGCCACGGCCTTCTCTGTGCCATTAACATCGGCCCTGGTCTCAGCCTCAGTCTGATTAACATTGGCCCTGGTCTCAGGCTCTGTGCCATTAACATCAGCCCTGCTCTCAGCTTCTGTCCCATTAACACCCGCACCTTCCCCCTCTTCTGGCCTGTCCTGCCCTGGCCTGGCCTCGCCTAGCCTGGCTTCCACTGATCCTGGTCTACCCGTCTTCTGAGACTGATCCCTTGTCCAACATGGCTTCTTCCCTCCACGGTCAGCCCCGTCCCGCCCCCCACACCCCTGTCCCACTAACATGCACAGTCGTCGTCGAGCTAGACAATGTCAATGCTCTCGACGATCACGCGTCTAATAACCACCCGCACCGCTCTATCACTCTCTCGGCTCCATACTGGAGAGCCATGATCGGCCGCTCCACCAACAGCACCGGCGGCCAGCACGAGTCTGACACGAACGCTCGGTTCAACTCCAGAGTCGTTTCACGCGACCACGCCAAGCTCCGAGCCGACCCAGACACACGCATCGTCACCATCGAGGACGTCGGCAGTTTGCACGGCACCCGCGTTGACGGCCACCGCCTCTCACCAGGCGAGCCCGAGCCGCTGTATGGAGGCGCCATCATCACTCTGGGCACTGAAGTCGAGAGAATCGAGCGTATGGTGCCTCGGACCCACGTTCCCTTCCCTCGTCTAACGGCTGTGCCAGATACGTCCACCATCACATTCAACCCCGTCACCGTCCAAGTCTTCTACTCTTGGTCTGACGAAGAATACGAGCCCCCTGCTCCAGTGGCGACCCCTGCACCGGCTCACTCGCGGAATGCCTTCACCGCCGACTACTCGGATGACGGGGCAGCCACACCGTACATGAGTGAGGACGATGACGACCTATACTTTCCGGACCCCCTGCAACGCCTTCCTCGCACCTTCACCGTGCCCTCTAGCAGCGATCTCTCTGATGATCACATCAGCATCCTATCCGATGACGCCCACGCTGAGCCTGATTCTCCTTCCTCCAGTCCTGTCGGCTCCCCCGACCTGGCAGACTCGTCCAACGTAGAGGCCCGGAAGCGTGATGGGCCTGAGCCAGCCAATGCCGCTCTTCCAGGAGACAGTGTTCGCGAAGCCATCCAGATAGATAGCGATCTCGACAACTGCTTCCACCAATCCAGCAGATTCAAAGCCCGTCAGGGCTGCGAGGAGCATGAGAAGCCATCAGCAGCCACGGATCGACCAGAAGAGCCGCAACCGAAGCTACTCCCCCATGCCCGCCCCTCTGCTGATAGCTCGAGCCCCGGCCCTGAAGGTGGCAGCCGGCTGAGTGCCTCAGCAACCAAGCCTGAAGATAGCAGCCGGCCGAGTGTGTCAACAGCCAAGCCTACAGCCACAAGATCGCCGCCTTTCCTTCAAAACATCCTGAATAGTAACAATTCGGAATCCGAGGACGCGATACCCCGTCGACCTGGCTGTTTGTGGGCCGGCCACAACGCTGTGCTCTACGACCCCGTGCCTGTCTCCCCGGATCTTGCTGGTCCGTCGGTTCTAAGCAAAGTCCTGTCCGATCTTCATCCTCCTACGCCTGCCAATTGTCAGACTGGTCCGATCGGTACTGCTTTTAATGACATGAATGGAGAGGGTAGACAGCCCCTCTCCGATAGCCACGTCGAAGCCAAAGCAAGTGAGACACCCATCAGTAGCGCAGCAGCAGACACATTTACACTTGCCCATAGCCGCGTCCAAGCCAAAGCAAGTGAGACACCCATCAGTAGCGCAGCAGCAGACACATTTACACTTGCCCCTACTGAGCTCGGTTGCGAAATCAAGCCAAGCCGCAAGCGGAAGCTCGAAGATGTCGCTTTCGACGCCTCCTTCGCTGATGCTCGAGGACAGGCTTCTGCAGAGGCACAGACCAAAGACAGCATGTCTGTGGTTGAAGATACCACCACCGCACTCGCCAGCGTCGAGTCAGTGCTACCGTCTGCTGACGCCGCCCTCGAACGACCTGCGAAACAGCAGAAGACAAGCCATCAGGCTCAGCCAATCAACAGAGCTTCTCCTTTCGCGACCTTCGCAGCCGGAGCCCTGGCCGGTGTTGCTATTGGCACCATTAGCACCTTCCTTGGTCTTGCTGCCCTGCCCGCCGATTATTTTGTCTAGCCATCACGTCTTGCACATGGTACCATAGTGGTTGTGTAATGGGCTGTAGCAACGACGCCTTTACAAGGCATCTTGACGAAGCACGGAATTGACACATCACTCAACCGTGCGAGACAGGGGGGCCCGGAGTCGAGATGATAGTGGTGGTGTGGGCTGTAGCGACGACGCCTTTATTTACAAGGCACATTGACGAAGCACGAAATTGACACATGACTCAACCGAGCTAGATAGGGGGACCGGAGTCAAGATGATATTGGTGGGTAATGGTGGTGGTGGTGGTGACATTGATGCTTGCAGCAACAGCAGGGGTGGTGGTTATTTTCACGTTCAACGACTATGGCCTGGGATGGCACGGGATGGCACGGGATGCAGGCCTACGACAGAATCGGGATGGCATGGGATGGAAGGGGATTGCGTTGCATGGAGTTAGCTTGGTAGAATATGACCCCGAGACAATCCTTGGCTTCTAAATGTTGACCCTTTACCAATAACACACTGCCAATAATCCACATGGTTTGTTGTCTTTTCGCTCCTGTAATCTTGATCCACTTGGCCATCTTTTCTTGTCACAGTGTATTGCTTCACAATATCATCATCATCGCCATTATTGAGATCCACCCCATCCAATCATACATAGCCTGTGTATCCCTAACTGAGGCTCAGTCAAGCCAAGCAACCTACACAAAAATAAAACATCATCCATTCTCATGCATTCATTCGTGCACTCATTCATTCGTCCCCTCCCACCCATCTATCCATTCAATCCCAGCCCAACCCAGTCCATGTCAAATCCAAATCCAAATCCAATCCCAATGCAATAAATACACAAGTGTATATGCTCATAACCCTTAATTGGTGGCGACTGTATGTTCACTCATCCACCACCAACACCACCCCTTTCTCTGTCTCTGTCTGTCTCTGCCCCTGCCTCTGCCTCTGTCTCTGCCTCTGCCTCCGCCTCCGCCTCCGCCTCTGCCTCCACCTCCACCTCTGTCTCCGTCTCTATCTCCGTCTCCGTCTCTGCCTCTATCTCTGCCTCTATCTCTGTCTCTGGCTGCTGCTGCTGCTGCTGCTGCTGCTGCTTCTTAGCTTCATAGTTAACCACGTCCCAGCCCCGGCCATACGTTCGATCCCAATCCCAATCCGAGCTCTGGTGGTTCTCGCGACCAAAGCCGGCAATCATTTGCTCTCCTTGGCGCTCCGCCGCTTCGCCATCTAGCACCCGCTTCCTCTGCTCGCGCGTCTTGCCCGTCGCGCCTTGGCCCCTTATTGTGCCTTCTCGGCTGTTGATGAAGGTGCCAATGTGGCGGAATGTGAGGCTGATGCGCTCGCCGTCAAAGGCGACTTCGTCGGTGTCGCGCTCAGCGGCCGGACGTTTGTCTGGGCGGATCGCGTGCTGCCAGTACTGATTCGTAAGGGGTCCCAGGATGAAGATGCTATTGTGCGGAAGGTGGATTCGTTGGCTTTCTCGTTTGTTTTCGGCTAGTGCTGCTGCTGCTGCTGTTGCTGTTGCTGTTGCTGGTGCTGGTGCTGGTGCTGATGCTGTTGCTGTTGCTGTTGCTGCTGCTGCTGTTGTTGTTGCTGTTGCTGTTGTTGCTGCTGCTGTTGTTGTTGTTGTTGGGGTGGCAGTGGTGGGATTGGTAGTGGTGGTGTTGGTAGTTGCCTCCGTCGCCGTCGATATGTGGTTGGGCACACGCTTTGTACGCAGCGTCATTGTTCGACGCGCGCCAAAAGACACGTTTACGATCTTGCTTCCCCGCACAATATCGAGGCTTTTATCGCTGTGCTCGCTGATGCTATCCTCGCCACTGCGGTATCGTTGTATCAACACATGGTTGAGCGGATGGCCGACCACTTCCTCAGCCGCCGTGCGTATCTTCTGCACCCTTTCGTCAAAGGGCAGCAGCTCTGGCAACTCGTCTGCGGGATGGCGGTATATTGGGATGTCGCCTTCTGGAGTGGCCTCACCCTGAACCGCAACGAGACGGGGAACCTCACCACTGCGATGGTACATCTTTTGCCATCGTATGTGCTTCCGCAGGTCGGTGAAACATCGGTCGGCAAACGCTGGATCGAGAAGTGCGACATGCAATGAGGAGTCACCCGCCCCAATTTCATCACCTGCTCCGAGAAGTGGCGCAGTCGACCCCGGCAATTTTCTCTTGCCGCCCCTAGAGCCTACCTCGTTTCCATCTTGCACCGGGTTGAGAGTTGGGTTGGAAGCTGAACCTAGGCCTTCAGCCCAAGTCATCGTCGAGTGGCTTTTGTTGGGCAAATTTCCCGTTGACTGTGATTGCTCGATAGGAGGAGGAACAACGCTCTTTCGATTGCTAGTAGGCTCTTGCGATGTCCGTGCTCGCCGTACACGCGGCTTCGATACTCTGGCCTGTGGTCCTTCCGCCGATTTGATCTGCGATAGAGGAGGCCTCGGTAAGCCCGACTGGCTCGGCGATTTCAAGATAGAAAGGTCGTCAATATCTTCCACATTACTCGTGGCTCCCTTCCCCAGTGGCATCATCTCGGGGGTACCTTGCGGGGAGGATATTCTGGTAGATTTGTGCGATCTGGATGAGTCATCGGCGGCTGAAGGTGACTCACGCTTGATTTTCTGCGGCGTTCCACCAGTTCCTTCTCGTGCGCTTCGAGACAGCTGAGAACTATGTGGCCAGACTTCTTCCCTCCATTCCTCCACCCTCTCATGTCGTTCTGTAGCTTGTGGTGCAGGCCGATCTCTACCATCTCTGAGGCGCCGACTATCATGGCTTCGCAGCGCTGGGGAAATGCTGACCTGAAAGTGAGAAACAAAATCACTTTCGTGTATGACGTCGCCGAGCAGGCCGGCTAGATCGTCCATGAGCTCTTGAAAGTCGACACCCATTGCGCCCATTCTGTCTACCATTTGTCGGATAGCCTCGATGTGACAATTCTCCGTGATGTAGCCGAGCAAATCTTCGACCAGTGTAATCTGAATGCCGTGACGCACAGCATCGAGCACGGTGGCGTAAACAGAGACATTGGACAGGGAGCCGCACACATACAGGTGCGTGATCAGCCTCATTCGGAGGGACAGGAGCAGCGTAGTCTCAGTGAAAGCCGAGTAGTGTGATTTGACAATCTCGATATCATTAGCTGTATCAATGGCTTCGGCAATGAGCTCGGGATACTGGGCTCCTGGCGTGCCTGGTATGCATGGTCTCCCATCGTCAGCCTTTGCCTGCTTCGCAAGGAAGGCTTCAGGGTCTTGGATGGCGCTGGTGGTGATGGAGTCTTGACAGGAAGCGGGTCGCTGCCGCCGCGATGCTCTGTGGTCGAGACCGTTGCCGGTGGCTTCGTCCACAGCGGACTGTGTGTGCTCTTTCAGCAAAATGCCATTGGTACCAAACTCAGGAATATAAGTCTGTCGCGGTTGTTTATACTCGGTCCGGCACCAAATTACTGCACCCTTGGCTCGGAACTTGCTTGCCAATACTGGGATTTGAGCCAGGAGGGCTTTGGCATTAGCGACAGGCAGTTTCCCTTCTGGTGAGACAAAATCATCCTGCAAGTCAACAAGCAGAAGAGCTTTTCCTTCTTGAATCGGCGGGCCAGCAGGAAGGCCACCCGAAGGAAAGAGCATACTCATCGCATGAGAGTCAATCATGCTTCTGCACCATGCTGGAGAGTTACTCTGGTATGTTGGGCAAGTCAGGTCACGTGTATAGCAATAGTAGTCGAGTTAAGAACTCATTGGAGGAGTTAGCGAACGCTGCAGGCTGCACAACAATGACCGAGGCGCTGGCTGTGGCAAAAGATGCGGCGGCTAGGGAGTAAAGATCGAGAATGGTATCGCAGTTGAGATCGATGGGAAAATACTGGTCAAACGGCTGGCTGATGGGCGGTCGAGCAGCCGAGGGGTGTGAACTTTCTGCTGCCAGCCTGCCTTGGACACATGCGCGACCACGTCCCACTCTCGAGTCGCACTAGGTGCATTGCTCTTGGTGAAAGGGACAGACAGCCTTTGCCAACAAGGGGCCGAATTGAAGTGCGGTGAAATTCAGGTTTGTAGAACTTTTGGCTCCAGCGTTGGATTGACCTCGCATCGGCAAGCGAGGTGCACGCGGGCGGCACCAAGGGCGCTAGCCCACTTAGAGAGCTAACGTAACGACTTATGGAATTGAAGACGGTGTCTTGCAAGGATTAGGGTGGCTAGAGTGCATGCTGACGATGCATCATGGCAGTTGCAAAGGCTTGTTACCGGGATGTACATGTATGTATCTTATCCGCCGCACTCGCTGCTGATAGGCAAATGTACGTCTGTGTGTGTGTGAGAGAGCTTCAGAGGGGCACACACCCCTGCTTAGCACGTTGTGGTACTCGGGCAGCTCCACCACCGCCAATCCCGACGCCGCCTCAGTATGAGCTTGTGTCGATCTGCTGTGGTGAAATCAGCTCAGTCCCTCATTCCGCCCACCTTGTGGAAATGCAATCTCGCTCTCGAACAGTCCTCCTCCTCACCTTGACTCAGTTCTCCAATAGCCCTCCGTGTGTGGGAGGGGTACGCATCCTTTTGGTCTCATGAATTATTTGGAGAATGCTGATTGATGCTGCTGAATTCGCCTAACCCCAGGCCGATCCCTGCATATGAGCCGCTGTGGCTTGACTATGCGGTCACTGTTCACGAAGCTATTCCATATGAGACAATCATCTCCTCTTTTGGTTATATCCGAGTCATCTTCCGAAACGCCAGGTGGGGATACTGCATCACTCGATGCAGGGGAGACTGCGTAGTCGCCTTTGAACTCCACGTCACAGTTGGCCAAGGTGTTCTGCACGTATACTGTATTGCAACCCTGGTCAATCTGTCTCCAGCTCCACACGCTCCTGTAGGTAGTAGGATGGCACATCTGGCATAGTCACTCCGCAGTCTTGCATCATTTAACAACAAGATGTGGCTGGCCATCCATGTGGCGGTGTGATCTTCCGAGCTAATTAATTGTGGAACGCATTTAGTTACCGTCGGACAGTGCTTGGCATAAAGATACTGTCCCACCAACATCCAACACCAACTTATCAGACACCCACCCCCACCTTATCGGACGCTTTTTCTCCGTGCACACAGTAGGTACTTTTTCCCCTACAACAGAACCGTTTTGATAGTATAAGCTCTACATTTCGAGATATCTATTCGCTATTAACCCCCTGTTTGGTCTATGTCATAGATCATCGCCCGATTTGGCCGTATATCTATGTACGCCTCAGATTCTGCTGTGGTATACCCCCTTGACCTTGAATACCTCCCTTCTCTCCTACTTACACAGTCTCTTGGTTGTTTCCTGGGCCTCATCCTCCGATGTTCGCTTGTATACCTCTGATGACTCAAAAGAAGAGGAATTACAGGCACTGGACTCGGGGAAATAGGTGTCATGACCAAGTTCCACAAGCCCTTGGGGATCGCCCAAAAAGACTAAGAGCACTCCCACTTCATGGGGTACATCTTAGAACTTGTAATATTTATGCCTGCGTCACGTAGCATACCGTGACACCCACCCCTGTTTAGTAGCCCCCTGGCGCTAATAGGGACACTCTGGGGAGGGTAGAAACCATTAATCAAGTAGTTTATTTACTGCAGAACCCCTGTGGATAACAGGGGATATCATTATATCTCCAGAGGCAGATATTTTCTTAAGAACAGAGCACTTAGTAGCCTATTGATCTGCCAGCTAATGAAAGAGGGCGCCTGGTTTGTTGATCAAATGCAACAAGTTCATTCTGGGAGTGACTGAGCTGATATCCAATCCCATCTATGTTCCACTGGTCTTGAAAATCGATATTCTAGTGCTTGATAACATCATCAATATGAGAGAGCTAGCCTTTAATCTGGCTAGGGTGTCATGAATGACAGTACACATATATATTGGAATGCCTGAATCTTGGTCTTATAGGCAAGATTCCCCGTCTTTTTAGTGCGGGTTTGGGGTCCTCAGCCTGCTGGCATTCCAGGCCTAACATAGGTATTGTTGCTACTATACGCTTTGATATGAGCCCCCTATTACAAGTAGTCTTCAAATATGGGTACTGATGATAGACTTGCCTATAAATGCCCCTACCAAGTAGCAGGGCGGCACGAGATGCCTGATTCAGGGTTTGGAACAGAGGGAATATTAATTGGATGAGATATAAAGAGTTAGGTTAAGGGGGCGCGTGGCGCGTGGCACGAGAGCGTCCGATCGGGCGGGGTATATATGGCGATGACAGGAAGTCACTATAGACAGCATGCTTCTTCCACCAGGATCGATGTCACCCCATTTGCTTGGTGCAGACTTTTGCTTATCTCTCCAGTTCCAGTCTAGTCATGATCATCCTGCATCAGAGGAATCGTCGAAGGCCAGATCAAACTGCGCTTCATTGAAAAACCATTGTCCTTACACTCCCACTATCGAACGAGTCTAGGAGTAATCACCAGTCCAAGTGAAGGTTCTCGCTTGGTTTTATTCGACTTCAGGGTCAAATGATCTTGCGGTCCATTGACTGTGCGCTCTCGGCCAAGGTCACCTGCACACATTCCTTCCGGCATCCTCGGGCGTCTTGGTGACAGACATCTTTAACCGGATCTGATTGTATGCGAATCAAATCACTTCCCAATTTCAAGATCAGAATCCTTGTCTTCATCCATAATTTCACCGCCCATGGCTTCATCCATAAGGTCCTTAACTCTGGCCTTGAGCTCCTCAACTTTGTTCTCTTTGATCAGGCACGTGTTATCGTCAATGGTCTCTTTGATGTAAGCACTGCCAGACTCCCGGTCTATCTTTTTGACCATCTGCGTGGTTCAGCAGCTGGCTTGGTAGACGGGGGACGAAGATAGATTCGTGTAGCTTACCGCCATCTGAGGTGGGTCGCATTGCAAAAGAGCACCCTTAACAGCTTTTGGCATTTCCTTTCTAGTACCAAATCTAAAGCATAGACAGGGACAAAAACAGTAATTATGACTTGTACAAAGTCGTTGATGTTCTGACGAAGGTATTTAGTGATTGATGGTGGGCTGTCAGAACAGTGTAAAACAGGGACTTGGCATTTGAAATTACAAAACTTTACAGCATACAGACGGTCACAATGACACCTCTGTGCTAGTCTACCATCATATCTGGTGACATCAATGTCACGATTATCTGCTAAACACAAAACATACAAGTTGTTTAGACCAAAAGCACAATTACCTTATGTTTTATTGTGATCAATCGATGATCAAGCGGTAGATACCGATTTGATGTCACTGACAGCAATAGCCGTTCTCCAAGTACCACCATGTCCCTGCAAAACTCTTCATTCTCAAGGAGAGAGATACTCAGCTAACGTCCGCTTTATGTAATCCGTGGGCGGCTAAGCGTCCAAGCCACAGATTACATACTGCAAGTCACCCACCGAGGCGTTTCGGACAGAACGTGTCTTGGACAATAACACGCGATTGCTCATGTGGCGGTCAAGAGCTTAATTTTTTAAGATGAGATCAGCATGTGCGGTGAAGACGCTAGCATTGTCTAGGGAGGTGCTCGTCATACTCATGCATAGATCTGCAAGTTGGTGTACAAGCCACGAAAACATGGGCTTTCCCCCGCTTTCAGACTTGGCCGCTGTTAGGCTGGCTTAGGATGTGGGGATTTGCCTGCAACAGGACGGAAAGGACCAACTTTCATAACAGCCAAGACATGAACGAGTCTTGGGCTGACTAATTACGAGATTTCTGCCCTCAGATTAGTGGAGTCATTCATACATAAGCTAGCAGGGTACAAGGCAGGATCGCCATGATACTCTCGTACTCTCGTACTCTACATGGCGATTACAAAGTCAAATTAATCATCACCCTATTACCATGTCACTTCGCTTCCGGAACCTCAGGATCGGCCCGTCTTTGTCAGCTCCAAAGCAATCAAAGAGCTGATATTCATCGACCCTTTCACGCCCCACTTCGAGACTATTTCCACCACCACTCTTCTTTTCAGAGCCTTCCGCCTCCCTAAACTCATAGGCCCAGAGTAGCGCCGCCAGCGTGATCCTCATTTCAATATAGGCCACAGGCTTCCCAATGCATCCCCGGCTACCAAGAGAAAAGGGGCACATGGCCTCGCGCGCCCGCTCGACTTCCCCTTTGGATACAATAGTACCCTCAGCGTGAAAGTTTGAACCGACAATCCACCTCTCAGGTCTAAAACTCCAGGGGTCGGGAAACGCCTCCTTGCCGTGATGAGCCACATAGGCTGGGACCCCAATGACAGTCCCTCCAGGGACGTAGTGCCCATCTATCATTATCACCCCTTTCATGACTTCTCTAGGCAGGAGCGCGGCCACAGGGGGCGAAAGACGGATGATTTCTTCAATACACGCGTTCAGGTAGCTGCATGAATCCATCATTGGGCCGGATTGAATCTCGTCCAGGAGGTTAAACGCTGATCTGACTTCAGATTGTACACAACGTAAGGCCAACGGGTTTCGGGAGAGGTAAAAGAGGGCAGCGGAAAGGACGGTGGCGACGGTGTCAGCCCCCGCTCCGAGGAGACTGAGTGCATCCCCTTTTAGTTCTGCAGACGTGGGCCGTATACCTGTCTTGGTGTCCGCGTAGTTAAGGAGGTAGTGCATGAGATCTTTGTGGGTGGACTCGTCTTTTCGATCCTGTCTTTCTTTCTCGCGGGCCGCGCGTTCATCGAATTGTGAAATCGCGTAGGAGACGAGAATGGCATTGTTGCGGGCGGTTTGCCCGCCCAACCATTGCATAAGAGGCGTGGTTGCGAGGATCTGAAGAAGTAGTGATCCGAAGGGGAGATGGGCGAACTGGTGGCATTTGCGTTAAGCATCGGTTTGATGAAATGGAAAAGGATGGCGCAAAAGGCACGTGTGAAGTCCTTTAACTCACCCAATATCCGAACTTTGTCCCCTCAGTCATAACGACTGGCATTTGTCTGTGTTCTTCACTCTCGAGGCAGTTGTAGGTCTTGTCAAACACCAAGGCCCCCATGATGTCGTAGGCCAGCCAGTTGCACCAGTCGCTCATATTTCTCGGCTCGCTCCAGCCTTTTGCACCGCCCTCCGATGTATTGACCGCAGTGTCATTCGGTCCAATAAAGTTCACAAACTTCCTAACATTCTCAATCACCGAAGCCTCCATATCTCTAAGTGCCGCGTCCGAGAATGCGTGGCTCAGAATTCGGCGTCTGGCAGCATGTTTCTCTTTGTCGATTTTAGTATGTGTTGTCGAGCCTCCAGACCCCGAATCCAGGATCTCATAGAATTTTGATTTTCGCACATTGATGCTACGGGGTCCGTAGATTTGACGCAAGGCTCTCGGACGGCTGAAGGAGAGAGTGTTGGGCGAAGTTCGAACAATAGGACCTGAAGGGACGGACGACAATTAGTGGGTTGATGTCGAGGTTCGAGAGCAGGCGTTAGTTATTGCCGGTATCTGTGATGTAGATGAGTATCAACAGAACTTACCATATCTATCGTGATCTCTCAAGTTATGGAGATGCCGATTTCATTTGGCACGCTGATACACCAACGGCCAGCCAGAAATCTTATAGTGAAGTGGTCCAGGGTATCTGGCCAGAGGATGGACCGTTAGCCGGTAGATAGCGAGGAGCAAAAACTAAGAAATAACAAAATCAGGATATAAGGCGGGCGAATTCATAATTAACTGAGTAGTATTTGAGACTGGTTAGGAGGAAATATGAAGTTTGTCAGTCCACTCACATATGCAACGAAGGCTCCAATGCTATAGATAAGAAGCCGCATGAGCGTGAGCAACAAGCTCAAAGTACTGCAACCAGTGCCTTGGTCCATGATATTGGCGGCGTCTAGGTGAAATTAAGTGGATCAAATTCTCTGGCCAGGGTTTCAAATGCAGTCAATCAGCACTCAGTCAGAGCATCTTGCAATGTGCTGCTGTCTCAGACAGTTCCTTCCACCCTATAACTCGGTCGACGTTGTATTGAACGAGGCCATGGCGGTGACTGCAAAAGATAGTATCTTGCATTGTGGTTAAGATGCCTGGCGCCTGACGTCCAAATTCAGTTCTATGCTGTCGAGGTTTCGTGCAGGCTCGCTTCCCCACGAACGCTGTAGGCCTTAGAGCATAGCTATCACTACACTAGTGAGTGATGGCGTGGGGCCTCCTACTTCAGCTCTCAGCCAGAGTCTGGAGACTTCGACTGAAAGAAATATCAAGTGCAGGAAAAAATAAAATATTCAAGGTTTTTAATGAAGATATTACAATTTTATTAAAATAGGTTTTGCGTTTTGATTTTTGGGGTTAAGAAATTTCTCCTCTGCGCTGGGGCGGGCCACTGGTAATTACCATACGTGAATTGGGGTGACTATCGACGCCATTCGCATAGTGTGGCAACTAAGAGAGCATTCGCTTGCTATTATCCTACATTGCGGCCTCTTCCCATCGTATCTGGAAACTGTCTTTTGGATAGCCCTTTGGGGGTTCATTGTGCCGTGTTACTGTTCCACTTGTCATTCCAGATACCTTGTTCAGTCCAACTCTCCCTTACATTTTCATATGCAAATTGCTAAAATGATCAGTTCCTTCTCTTCATATACTACCTAGGCATTAATTGCTTGTTAGAGAGTGAAGCCGTACGTCTCATCCTGATCTGCTATTCTCATTTCCTGGGGAAACCGCCGTTCTTCCTCGGGATCGTCGAGTTTCTGGTATCACGTTGAGTTATATGATTGGCAAGACGTGTATGATAGCAGATCATGCTCGAAGCGCGTGAATCAAGTCGCTCCGCGTCGTCAGTGGGTGACGCCAGGCTGTCGATCCCCCATGTCTCTTAGCCAGCCACAATTGAAGTTGAGGTAATTCTATCATGGCTTGGGTGTAACTTGGCGAAAACGAGTGCTCGTGTGAAATGGATTCTATCGTAATTCAGGGGCCGCCAACGCCCCCATTATCGGCTCTTTGAACACTCCCACCACGGGGACGGTCGTACTGAACGTGCATCTCAAAATCACGCCGTTGGTACACGCCGTTATTCTTCAAGCTGCTGGTAGACTTATCATCAATAATCTCATCGTCGCTTATTGCCGCATCACCAACATGCCCTGTCCTCTTTCTCGCATCTCCGCTGACACCACCAGTCACATATGCCGTAAAGCATACTTGCTGATCCGGACGTAGCTGCAGGTCGTTGGAGTTGTCGAAGCTCCTCACGGCGGACTGGATATGTGATTTCTCACACTGGTTCCGATTATTCCATTTGCCACGGCCGAATGCTCCTGAGGGCTGGCTGGAGTCTTGCTTTGAGGTATGTTTGCTTCTTGATTTGCTGCGGACTGAAGAAGTCATTTATATTTCGCGGTCGCTGAGTACCATGGCTAGTCTGCCGGTCTGCAACTCTGAGAGGAAGTGGCGGACGCCGAGAATACCAGTCATAATGACTGATAGATTGACGACAACCTGGTGGAGGATTTGATGGTTGGTGTTGTACCACGTTTGGTCATCGGATGAGAGATATTTGGGGAATAGTGCGAGATATGCAATTGTAACTGCGCAGACACTGCGTCTGCATATTAGTATAGTACATGTAGCAAAAGGGTATGTGAAAGGCACTTGGATAAGTTGCAAAGAGAACAAGAAAGAGATCAACAAGCGCATCGAGTGGTTCATCTGAAGCTTCCAAACGACGGGAATGAAATACAAGGCGAGAACGCAATCAGCTGCAATAGTCCCGGCGATAACGATATAGTACAGCATTCCTCCTGCCGCACAGTTTGTCCTTGTGAACTCCCGAGGCTTACGAATGTCGCATTGGAAGGCAATGGTAAAGAGCGAGAACAGGCACCAGATGCTGATGGTGGTCTCGATGAGATAACTGGGCATCTTCGTTGCTAGTGCGGCGGTTATCCGCTCTATCAACAGAACAACAGCGAGCTTGGCAAGAAACTGGATGATAATGCCGAGTAGTTGACTTTGATGAATGTAGTACTATTGCAGTTTGAGCACGAAACATGACTGGAACTGGATGAGAGATTGGGTACACACCTTGTAATACTGGACAAGTTTGGAAGTAGCCACGGCACCGATGTGCTGGCCCAGTCCCTGACCAACGGCTCGTTCGGTGAGAATACTCTCTGGAATGACCAGTAGCTGTACACATCGTTAGTCATCGGATACTATGGAGAAATGAGAGGTTGGATGCCACAGACCACCGCGAGGGAGAATGCCAGATCATCCCATCTTAGCTCCCTGTCTTGCGCGTATGAGGTCCATTGTCCCAGGACAGCAAAGAGGATTGTGATGAACATGAACGAGTAGGTAATAATAACAACAGTGGCGCCTTTATTATCGGGGCCATGCGCCACCAAGGGCGGATATGTAAGTCGATCCTGCGACATGATTCTGGGGGATACAACGAAGCAAACAATGGGCATGAGATGACATTGTGATACCTTCTAACTATGCTGTTAAGGCCATTGCTTGAAATCATACGCACTTGCCCAGTAATGAGGCCATACCCCTGTAATCCGGTTGTTTTGGATTCGGGGGGGGGGATGTTGCTGCTAGCCCAAGCCTCTCTAGATGAGTAGTCGACACAGTTCCGTCTTTCGACAGCCACTCCGACCCATAGCGAGCCAATTGCAATGGGAACAGACGTACCGTTTTATGAAGGGCTGGATCAAGCAGTTTGGAGCATTCCCAGGCGAAATGTCACTGTTGATCAGTGATCGCAGGCAACTGAAGGGAAGAAAATCAACTCATGCGTCTGTAATGAGTGATTGCTGACGGACGATGCCGCAAGGCTAAACTCGGCGGCAGGCCCGCAGCGCCGTAATGCGGAAAGCGGATTGTGGGTTCGAGCCCCCACACCAACCAAGGGTTACTACAATCTTAACCAGATATCGCGTGAAATGCATCAGAGGTCGATGTAAGAAACACGATGCCTGCTCACACGCTCAAAGGCCCAACGAAAAGCCCGAATTCTACTAGGGGACTTTCAAATCCTCACAGTTAGCTTAGTGAAGCTTCTCTCAAAGAAGTGGGGGCATGCATACATAGCACGTGGCTACTGGGATTCTTCAGATCTCGCATGGAGGTATTTCCTTCGAAGCACTCTTGGTGCATTTCTCTTCTTTGATCCATTGTGAGCTTTGTTTTGCTTCCATCACAGTTTATCTTCCAATAATAGTGCAGGAATCATGTCTGATACCAAGGAATACCGTGTCGAGAAGAGCGTAGCCGACAACGATGTAGAACCAACGTCTGGGGTGCATTCCGGGAGTGCGAGATCGTCGCAGAAGCTCGAGGTAAGACTTGCCGCTGCGAGTTTATTATTGGACTTTTGTTTTGTGTCTTTTGGTTAAAGCGCTGACCAACTGTGTGAAGAGGTATCTCTCACTAAAACCGGCGGTCGCTTTCGGCCTTACCGTCTTGTCCTCATGGACTGGAATCAGCTAGACCATTGGCTCTGCATTTCTAAATGGCGGTCCAACCACTATAATCTGGGGGACGGTCCTGTCCGGGATAGGAACACTTGCGATCGCGGCCTCGTTCGGAGAGTTGGCGTCAATATGAGGCGAACAAGCCCATCATGCTTCAGTTGAACTAGCAGCCCTCTGGGGCTGTGTACAGTACGCCTGTGGATGGAGCTCAGTACCGATTGACGGGGTTGTATGCGCCTCGGGCCATGACACCGGCGTTTTGGAGTTTGATGCAAGGTGAGAAGGCGATCCATTGAAGCAGGAGCCCAGACTTACAGGAGGCAGGATGGCTCACTGTGAGTAGCATTCCCCGACAGTAGGATGCGACACGATAGTCGGCCAAACTAACACTGACAAGGTTTTTTCTTGCATTGGACTTTGCGCTGCGGTGCCCTTCATCTCTGTGCTATGTCTCCAAGGACTGATCATACTCAATTCGGAAACGTACGTGCCAGAACGATGGCACTGCACCCACCTCATGTGGGCCTTCTTGACCATCCCAGTTTTGTGTAATGTTTTCGCACGGAGGCTACTGAAGGCAGTAGAAATCATGGGAGGTATCCTCCATTTCATCTTCTTCATCGTGACGGTCACCACGTTGGCTGTGATGGGGAGAAGGAGTACGGCTGAATTCGTGTTTACCGAGTCGTAGTTCGGTCAAAGCGGATGGACGAATGAGGGTGTGCAGTGGTGCATCGGACTCCTGTCCATCACGTCGGTGTTGACTGGTAAGTGTGATGGAGGCGTTCTTCCCTGGGGCTCTGTGTTAAAAGTCATCCAGGCTTCGATGGCGTCCTCCATCTCAGTGATGAGATTCCCGATGCTCCGGTAAAGGTACCGTATGCCATGATATGGGCCGTGATCCTCAATACGATCCTGGCACTTGGCTTCTTGATCACTCTGCTCTTCTGTATCGGTGACGTTGATGCCGCCATCAATACGCCCACTGGATTTCCTGTTATTCAAATCCTGTACAACGCTACCCAATCCAAAGCAGGCACCACCATTATCATTTGCATGATTCTCTTCTCCACGATGATTGCGCTGTTCGTAGTATTCGCCTCTGTCTCCCGTCTTGCCTGGGCATTCGCTCGAGATAATGGCCTCCCGTTTTCATCCTTGTTCGCCTATGTAAGTCTTCCTTTCAGCCGGCACAGAATCCTGAGACCGGCATGTTGACCGTGAGCGAGCCGGGGGCCTCCTTGCTAATCCGCACCAGGTTTACCCAAGGCTACGCATCCCTCTCAATGCTCTCGGGTTAGTTACCACCATCGCCGCGCTGCTTGGCCTCAGCAACATCGGCAACACCACCGCCTTCATTGCCATTCTGTCTCTTGCAACAGTGGGCTTATACTTTTCTTACGTGATGCCACTGGCGTTTGCCTTGCTGCGCAAACTCCAGGGCCGCCATCCACCATACGGGCCTTTCAGGCTGGGCATCTGGAGCATTCCTGTTAATGTTGCGGGGTTGGCCTTTGGAATCTTCATCGTCATCTTTTTGCCCTTCCCACCAATGCTCCCGGTCACGGGAGCCACAATGAACTATGTCGCGCCAATTCTGGGAGCTGTCGTCGTGTTGGCGCTAGTGGATTGGTTTGTGGGCGGGCGCAAGCGATTTGATGTACCAACCCATATGCCAGAGCATTATCAATAGTTAATTACTGGACGCTCTCAGAAAACAGGATTCTTTCTGTTTTTACTTTCGGCTGGAATCTCGGGATGGTAGATAGGTACAGTTTACGAGGTAGCATAAACCTTTTCACCAGCTGTCTCACCAAAGCTGAAGCTGTTCATGTTTCTTCGGAATTGAGCGATGGGCGTTCCATTCCGGCAGGCAGTAAGACTTTGACCGTTAACGTAATTAATGAATCGAGGGCCGGAAGTCTATAGTAAGCAGGGAATGGGAAGTGAATGCTGCATGGTGTGCAGTTGAGGCGTCGATCAATTAAAGACATGACCGTAGTACCAAGATGAGGAACGTTCGCAGATCAAGACCGGGATGTCGGTGTTTACCCCCACTTTGTGGAGGTGACACGACGAAAGTGACTTTCTCTGCGACGACTGCCAGTCACCGTCGGCCCTGGACTCTTTGCAGGCAGCCGCCATGGCCACGCCGACGAGGTCGCAGGCGGTGTCGACACCCAAGAGCCACCTGCCGTCGACGCCCAGCCGCCCCATGGCGTCGCCCCGCCCTGGTTCATCGGCTGTCGCCCACAAGTCGCTGGCATACAAGTCGCCCGCCGTCAAGACACCTGCGTCGGCTCACAGCCACGCCTACGCCATCAGCGTATCGTCACAGCCCTCGTCGACGCCTCTTGCCGTCGCCGCCATCCACGACGAACTGCTCGCTCTGAACTCGCCCGCCGCGGCCTTGATCAACTCGATTGTCCCGAGCGGCCTGACTCCGCTGCCAGGCGGCCCAGATGGCCTGGACATCACCACTCCCGGCCAAAACGCGCTTTCTGCATCTCGGGAGGGGCCGCTGGCAGGCGACCCGGAGGCACAGCGCCTGGCTCGGCTCCAGCAGGCGATGGCCAGTCTCAAGAGCAAAGCCATCGGCCGGGGCGTCACCCGCGAGTCAGTTGAGCGAGTGGCCAGGCTACAGGGCTTTGAGGCACTGTGGGACGAGGACATCCTCACCATTGCCGGAAACATTGTCGAGATTGAGATTCACTTCGGCCCGCTAGACAGAGACAGAATTGCCGATCTGGTCCTGAAGCTGAACCCGGCTGACGGCGACTCGCAGACCCAGAGGGAAGCGGCCGATATTCTGAAGAAGCAGGTTGGCGCTGGCTCTGCCACTGATGATGGCGACCTGGAGGCGTTCGCGCGGAACATGGGCTATTTGGCCCAGATGGATCGCGTGGCTGTTCAGCCCAATGCTTTTGAGCTGACTGATAGTCTGTCCCAGACGCTGAGCAGAATCTGGGACGAGGAGAAGAAACGCATGTCTTGGCGCACAGAGCTGTATCATACACGCAAGGGCGCCTTTGGCCGTGTGCACTATGATGAGATGCCGTCTCTCGGCCTGACCGTCGACTATTGGCACGCCAGACCGTATGATGAGGACATGGCGCCAGTATTCCGGGCCAAGTTTGCGTGTGGGACTGCAGCGCCGGGTATCTTGGCCTCGCAGACATGGCTGACAGCGGAAGTGTTGGCCGGGGAGCCAAAGGCAGATAGTGTCTTTGAGACGCAAGAGAGCATTCTGGTGCCCGATTGGAAGCTTGATGCTACCCAACCCGATTCTGCTTCTGCAGATCCTCAGCATGGCCACACACAGCCAGACAAGCCGCTGGCACCGACAGTAGATGCTCACTTCCTGTGTGAGCTCGAGCCTGAAATCCTGCTCCCCCACAATGTCGCTCTCAAACTGAACAGCCAGGTTGATATGCTCTCGATTGACCAGTCACGAGCCCTTACCTATCAGTCTGCTTTGCAGAAGCATCGCAACATCGTGGCACGGCCAAATGACCTGAACACGACAGAAGCTCGCTGGTCCAGGCGGCTACCTGTCTTCCATCCAGATGGCCAATTCGAGCAGGCAGTGCACACATACGCACTCTACGCTGCACCTCCCAATTCAGAACTCTGGGTGATTCCGATATCAAAGCTCAGTTTCAGTCATCCCAAAGATCTCGCTGCTGCAATCAAGGTTCTCAGACAGTACGCTCTGGTATGGAGCCTTCTCAAGTCTCTCGTGGAGCACCCAATGGCCATGACGGTTCCCCAGGCCGAAAGCGCAGGCGATCGTAGGCGGAAGGTGACAAAGCGAAGTAATAAACCTGCCGCTACTAAAACAGCAAAGACATTCGACTCCTCTTCGGAGCCCCAGTCCAACAAGGACTCGCTGTGGCCCATTGACGTCTCAGTTGACGTGATTTCCGATCCTTCCCGATGCAAGATTGACCTATTCGCGCCATTGTTGCCGCCTGGCCATAAGAGCAAAGGCTCTGCGGGCAGTAGCGGCAGTAGCTCCTTCTTGCACGTCTCGCTCAGCATCGGCCCGAATGCCACTATTGAAGTCAGCGGGCTAAGTGGCCTGCAGGATACAGGTGGAGGTGCGAGTACAGATCTGAGTACCAGCGGCCTCAAGGCAAAGGTTGCCAAGATGCTGGATGCGACCGAGGATATTGGCATAGTCGTGCAGTGGCTTCTTGACCAGCCCGCTAACTGACTTGCCAATCTAGTCAACCAGGCTAGAAGATCACAAGAGATCAATTCCAAGCCATTTTTTTAAATTTATTTTTGGGTTTTTTCCCTGTGCCTTTGTAAGAATATGCCTTGGACTACACCGATACCTAAAAGAGCGATGGTCCAATACTTGATAACTAATAAACCCGGTTATGTATTCAATAGATGTTGAAGCCAGATCGTGCAATCAAGGCATGATCCCAGAACCAGGTGGCAGAAATCAATGATCTCGGCACCGTCGGCATGCTCGGGCTTTCTGGAGTTCTGGTACGAAGCGACGCCAAATAGATGCTACACGGGCCTATCAAGGCACGACTAGTCATCGACTACCAGCAGACCAGACGCAGGATTTAATTGGTGGGTATTACCCACGCTATCCTTCCGGCCAAAAGAAAAGTGGAACCGTTCCACTTCGTGGCCAGAAGGAGTGGCGACGCCAGAATATTATCTCGGGTCTATGCAAGTACACTTGCAATCAGGCGCAGGACACTAGTCCTTCGGATGCCATTATGCGCCCCAGGCCTGTCTATAAGAGGATTCACCTTTTCCCTGTCGCGGTGATCTTGAAAGCATGCGATTTGCACCGCTCTGGAAACACCACATCTACCCAACTTTCAAGTACTTTGCCTGGGCATTGATACGAACCCGGGCCGGGCCGGCCAGAGCACCCAGTTCCTCTCACAAGGCAAGGCCAAATGGGCAGACAGGATCGAACCAGTACCAACATTCCCCGAGTCACAGTGACTTCCAGGGCCGACAAGACGTCTGCATATACAGATGAAGTGACCATCAGGAAGAAAGCGACCTCCACAACATCCTCCACGATCATGAACCAGTCCGAGCAAAGTAACCGGTAAGCCGTGCAACCCTGCCAGTTACCTCCAACGCCAAGTACACAGATGCTGATATTAGCGTTGTAATGAAGGGAACTCGGACGTAAATCGAGGGCAAAGGTCAGCAAGGACGATGTGATGCGTCTATTCTTAGACGACAGAGACCATGTCATCGATAGATTGCACAGGGGCGGCGGAAATCATCGCAACGCGGTGGCGGGTGCCGAAGCCCACAATGCTGGTGTCAGGACAAAGACTGAAGAATATGTCAAGGTGATCGAGCAGAAAGCCGGTCTAACGTGAAACGCAAGCCGCTGTACTTTACTCTGGTGCATGGATTATATTTTATCTAACTCCTAGTGGATAAAACTCTTTTTGGGATAGTATAGGACTAAGGCTGCGGCAGGTCTTATTATGACCACATTCAGCCAATAGGCGATGATCACTTTATTGCTAGTGTCCTATCTGTCATCCCATCCATCGATTCGTCGAGTTAAGTTGTCGCCAAAGCAAATGCATGGTCTCAGGCTGAAGGAGAACCCCGGAGAGAATACAGCATCCCGCGCAATTGGCCAGATAATCGCTCAATGGCTGTGATCTGGGGCAGATCGAGCATCACCACCAATCGAAGTTGCTGAACTCAGAGCTCAGCAGGTGTCTGTGCAGGTCTAATTTACCGTCCCCAGTCTATCCCACAACTCCGCTTGTGATGAATTCGCTTTGGATTGGGTGATGAGTTCCAACATTCAGGATCCTCCTCTCATACCAATATGCCAAGATGGTGTGTCAATCTCTGGTTTTCTGATCTCACACTCTAGCTGTAAGTTACTTGGTCATCTGATTAACCATATCATATCAAATGCCGAGCACCGTAGAATCTTTTAGGATGCCCTTCTCCAATCAATTGGCTCAAACAGAAGTAGTTGCATATAATAGCTTGTGCTGAAGCTACATGAGGGTATGTATATACACAGCATTCACATATACGTGACCACTAACTAGGTAGATGAGAGCGACACCTTATTAGCCCGTACCGGTCGCGACATCTCCCTTTTGCGACAACAGAGCTGCCAGTGTCCGTGCCCGAAGACTGTCTCTGCCAAAGCACCTTATGACTACCTGTTGCTCCTTTTCCAACCACGGCATCGCATCCTGCCCCATCCTGGCAGTCCATCTAGCCAGGCTTTTGTAGCAATTTGCAAGCGGGGTGTAAGCCAGGCCTTCCTTTAGCAACAGACCTTCCAACTTCCGCAGCTTCGCAATAGCATTCTCGGCCACTAACTTATGTGCTTCCTCCTCTTCATGCTTATCCTCACTATGATCCCCCCTTGCCATCCACTCCCGTTCATACGCGGCTCCCGCCCGAACACAATCCTCCATCGCTTTCCTCCTCGCATCACTTCTCTCCCAAAACTCCGAAGTCGGCGCACACGCCTCACACAAGCAATCAAAGCCATAGTGCCGCCGCAGCCGTTCACTCCTCAGCTTTCTGCCCGCAAAGATGCTTTTCTCATAGTTACTCAACAGTTCTTTGCCCTTGGAGATATTCTTGATGGCGCGGAACTGCATGATACCACATCGCAAGGCATTCACCCCGTCAACCGGTGATAGCCCCACTGTCATGGCCATGGTTACCTGAGCCACTGGTACGTAAGAGAAAGTGATATTGGGGAGGCAGCTGTGGTTGATACGCGAGCTCATTGCGCCGATGCAGCTCCCCCCCTCGTCGTCAAAGGCCTTGGTGTCGTAACAATTTGAGTTGTAGATGCCCGATGCTTGACTCACGTGGCCACCGCCCCCTTTTGCGTTGAATAGCTGCAGGTACTGCTTACGTTCGGATTTGGAGAGAGCCTTGACCTTCGTGTCGATGGCTGAACTGTCATTCTCGGCTGAGAGTGGGATTTTGATGAGAGCCGGCTCGGACAGGATAAGAGTGCCGGCAGGGATTCGTCGTGCTGTTATCAAGGCGAGGCCGCGATCTTTAGTTTGCGTCAGATGGTACCACTGAGGATTGCGATCTGGATCTTCGACGTCTGTGATGGACGGGGTCGCGGCAGATGTAGACGGTGTGCGTGTGGCAGCAGACGAGTCGAGATCCGGAGTCGACAGATAGCCTGAGCTTGGGTGTGCGTCCTTGTCTTGCGATGATGTCTTCTTCGATGGTTCAGAGGATCCAAGTCCTTCCAATGCCGTAATGAGGGAATTCAAATCCGGTTGTTCCGGGGGAGCAATACCCGTAAAGTTCCTCGTGGTGCCTTTTCGAGGCATGGTAAGATGGATCTCGTGAGGTTAAAGATCGATGCTCTTCCAGCAAATCTGCCTTTGTATGGACGCCATGTTTGTGGTGGTTTGTTTGGTGATTGACACCCTGCACGCCCAAGCTGAAGACGCGCCGGCCCAAAAGCTTGATGCAGGGATCAAGCTACAAAGACAAACAGAATTGGGGTGTTGAGAAGGGCGAAGGCGGTGAAATAAAGATGACTAAATTGTAAGAGTGGCGAGATTGGTCTCGGATATCCACTTCCTCATGCGGGAGCTAGGTCCGTCTCTGATAAGACTAAACTCAATTCGGACTATACGCACCTTGCCAAACAATCCAAGCTTGGTGTGCAAAGTCGGGAGTTGATGCTAGGGGCGATGGCGCGAAAGGCGCAATACAGCTTTGAATAGATCCCACGATTTGAAGCTGACGCGACGTGGAGAGGGAGTTGGTTTGCTTGTCGTCATACTTGTAAACTTTCAACTTATGATCTGGCGAATGAACAGTCCGTTTGTCGCTACCATTCAGGTAGCAAGCGACGGACCAAGCCACCTGAAACAACTTGACCAAGTCTTCAACGAGTCCCGGAGCTGGTGCTGAGGAGTGTGACCGAGGTCAGCAGCAGATTTACCAGAATTGAAACAAGGTCGAAAGGGCGTGATTCTGCTCTCCGGGGGGTTTCAAGCCTGAAAGTGGTGTTGACATCATGCCTCGCTTTCCCCTCCACGAATATAGTCAAACATGCACTCAATAGAACAATCAGTCCAATCCGCCCCGTAGTCCGCGGGAATGCCCAGATCAACTCTTGGTCTTTTCATTCGCTTCTTCCAATTTCAATCTCTCGACTAGCTTCTCTCCCAAAAATTCTGTCAGGCCGAGTACACCGTCTCGCGTCACAATGCGGTAGGTGCCGCTGGCCTGATACCGGCCATGGCCATCAACAAATTTTCCACGACCATCGACCTCCAAGCTCCCAAATATATCTTCTGGATCTGCAATTCGCCCGAAATCTGCAGGCTTCCTTAGATCACTGACGTGTATCCAACCGCCAACGCCAACTACACCCGCTCCGCCTTGATGGGAGGCTCCTGCCGAGCCCGTCTGTCGTCGTTTGGGTGTCTGGAACAATGAAGCTCCGGAGGACGATGCCATAGAAGCGGCCTGTGATTGGACCAGGCTGTCTTCACAGGCATGCTGCGCCAAGACCGAATTCAGAATGTTCAGGAAGCGGTCATTGGTGCGGAAAGAGGAGGCCGTAGGTGGGAGCTCAGACGTCGTTCCCAGGGCAAGATCAGGCGTCGGTGGCTCAGTGGGGAGTAATGTAAGCAAGTGGGAGTTTATTGATCGTGGGTCTTCAGCGACATAGATGTGAGGATAGTGTGGCAAGGTAGACAAGCACTGGTGGGGCAAGAACTGGATGCGAGAACATCTAGCTGTTCGTATTGTGGCGGTGCGGATCATGACCTATGTCGGGGAGATACATAGAATATGCTTGTGAAGAACTGCTCCCAAGATAACTTTGAAACTGGAAGACAAGCTGAAACCAACAAGCTTGAAAGTGGAGATCGACTCTCATTTGATTGACGTCATTGTTGACTTCATGTGACCATACAGTACCATTCACTGCCTGGTTGCTCAATCCTTCTCAGAGCACCCAGTCGCATATCAATGAGCCCGAAAGCACATCACCAAGATCAGTTGCAGTGTATATGGCAAGACTCGTGATAACGTTTTGGGTGGCCTATATGAGCGAAAGCAGAGAAGCAGGGAGAAGGGTCCTCTGGCAGCGACACCGCCCGTGTCTGATGGCCGGCGACCAGCAGGACGAGCAGATGAAAGAGATCTGATGATTGAATTGATTGCAAGATGATATAAGATCTGGGAGCTACGGATAAGCAGGGAGAATAGGCTCCCGCCAAGCCCTGCTCATGTGATCGTGTCCATCGTGCTTGCCGCCGTGACAAGGATACATTAACGCACCGGCATTTTGGGAAAGCTTCTCAAAAATCTGCCAGACTAAACACGCCTCGAGAGGGTCCAACCGAATGAATAGTCGTCAATATTTACCGTGTCAAGCCCGCAGACGGACTACTCGGAACCTCGTAGTTGAGCAGAGGAGTATTAGCCGCATACCTGCTGTCGACACTCTTCGTGACTCTGCACCAGAGCGTCTAAAGAATATTACACTATTCGCTCGGCACGGTGGTCCAGACTTATTTGGCGTGTGTACGGTGTGCTTTCTTACGTATAGGGCCTTAACTGATGATGCTGCTTGGTACCCAGAATCCATCCCCGTTGACAACAAGATGGGCTCAAGCAGGTCAGCTTCGAGTACCAGAACCACCGAAGACACTAGACCTGGAAGCACTACAAGTAGGGAGAAGAACAGTGGTAAGACACCCTATCCTAATGATGCCAACTATTAACAGAAACTCGTTGACAATGGCGTCTCAACGCATCCTCGGCTATCCCTTTCACTATACACATCCTCAGATAAAAACTACCCAAGAGTTCGTCCGAAAGGACGCCCGTGCGTTCAATGAAGACAAAGTAAAGGATACAGTACTTCCGGCAGAGTTGGAAGCTATGGGCACTTAGAAGAAGGCTGAAAATGGTATCTTGTTTACTAATGTGTATCCTATAATGGGTGGTATTACACGAGCTAAACCAGACTCCTCCTACGGTACACAGCCTGAGTAGATCTATTTGTACCTCCACAGTAACCTCAGCAAATATATTATTCCTTCAAACCACACTTGTCTCCCGTCCGCGCCGAACTTCTTCTTGGGGGTGAAGGGGCCAAATTAGTCTGCTGTGGTGACCAGACACCAGGCTTGCAATGACGGTTCAATAGGAGCAAGAGCAATGCAGAGTCTTCGTACGTATATGCAAAGTGAACCGGTCTGTGACATAATGTCTATACTATTTCATCAACCCACCATGACAACTTACTCAAGTCATATGCCCACTCCGTTGCTCAACCAAACAGCCAGGGACAAGGCCCGAAGATTGCATGCATGCGTCGACTCAATACTTGGGCCTTGACTGGCAACAAAGACGTATTCCTCCAAGGCGCCACCACGTTCAAGAATGCTATGGACCTGACAGAGAAGGACAGGAACAACGCAATCACGCAGGGGAACAGGATGGCAGACCAAGCAGTTGAAGATGAAGGTGGTGACGAAGACGAGGGCGAAGAGGTTGTGGAAGAGGATGCAGACGATAGGACGAAGAAACCGAGCAATCGAACTCGATACTTAGCTTTGACATTAAGATCAACCAAGTCCCCGGCACGACGGTCGAGGATGAGAATGAAAGCGAAACGTCGGTGGAAGATGATTCGCGGAAACTTCCATCGGCGAATCGCTGATAGTCCAAATCGCGCGGCCTCATCAACGAAAGTGCACGTAAGACTAAGTTACACACAGAGTCCCTGGGGATCGCCCAGAAGCCTAAAAAGACTGAGAAAGTAAACTTTAGTATACATACTTGTAATTGCCAACACATTACAGCGCAAGACTGACAAATCTAGGGGTGGCTGTGCAGCTGCAGGCACTGGCCAGAGAAATCAATGGCGATGGTCCAGGCGGTGATCCCAGTCAAAGTGTCACTGTTCTTGCATGGTCGGTTGCGTGTGGTCTGTCAGATTGAAGGGCTAGATGGCGTTACTGGTTGTCAAAGTTTTCGGGGCGCCGCCGGCAGGTTCTTAGACGGACACTGGTTATGGGGGGAAGAGAGAATCGAGAAGAATGATAATACCACTACGGCAGTTGCGCCCGAAGTCCCACAACAAAAATAAGCTTAACTCTCCCCTGTATCCACTCTCCGGAGTTAGGAGGTAAGCCTTTTTTCCAAGGCACTGCCCAATTTTTTGTGACTGCCCTCACGTAGGTGTAAGCTACAGTTGTCTGTTGGCCAAGCCGGCGATGAGGCGGTAGTGGCTGTATCCGCCCACCATGGCTGCGAACCTCCAGCCCATTGCGCCTGTCAAGCTACCCGCGCGGCCGTCCACACTTACGCCCGAGCAGACGTATTGGCACAGCTTCAAGACTCCACTCAGCATTGCCTCGCCCTCGCACAATGCAATCACGCACATTTCGCAACCCCAGACGGCGCCTAATTCAGTCGCATCTGATGTCTTCGTCGTCACGACCGGCGTTCGCGTCCAAATTTACTCACAACGAACGCGAAAATTGATCAAGTCGATCACGCGGTTCGACGACATCGCGTACAGCGGCGAGATCAGGTACGATGGCAGAGTTTTGGCGGCCGGAGATGAGACTGGGACCTTGCAAGTGTTTGACGTCAATTCTAGAGCCATCCTGAAAACTTGGAAGGAGCAGAAGCAACCAATCCACGCTGTCAAATGGAGCCCACAAGATAGCACGACACTAATGAGTTGCGGTGATGATGCCACAGTGCGATTATGGGACTTGCCATCGGAGGCGAGCGTTGTTACCTTCAGGGGTCACCAAGACTATGTTCGTTGTGGTGGCTTCCTGGCGGGACAGTCGAGCGATTTGCTCGTATCTGGAGGCTATGATCACACGGTGCGGCTCTGGGATGCAAGAACGCCTTCAGCATCTGTCATGACATTCAAGCATGTGGGTGCAGTGGAAGATGTGCTATGCATGGCCACAGGGACGACCCTTCTGGCGGCAGCTGATAGTCAAATTGCTGTGCTAGACATTGTGGCTGGCAAGCCGGTGCACATGATCAAAAATCATCAAAAGACGGTCACATCACTATGCTTTGCGTCCCATGGATCGCGACTGGTTTCTGGCGGTCTTGACGGCCACATGAAGGTCTTTGAAACGACGGGCTGGAACGTGGTGGCTGGTTCGAAATATCCGTCACCCATTCTTTCGCTGTGCGTTGTCTCAGCTGGGGCAGCGAGGGATGACAAGCATGTTGTGGTTGGAATGTCCACAGGCCAACTGAGCATCAAGACCCGCCTTTCTGGCGAACAAAAGGTCAAGGAGCGGGAAAGACAGAAGGAGATGGAGGCTTTATTGGCAGGCAAGATCGAAGAGTACGACAAAAAGCTTGCGAAAAAAAGAGGCCGAGGTTGGGAGAAGCGGTTAAGGGGTACCGACTATCAGGGCGCAGATGCTGATATCATTATCGAAGGCAACGATCGCGGCAAGGTGAAAAAAATGGCGCCATGGGAGAAAGAATTGCACAAAGGCCACTATGCCGAGGCTTTGGATCTTGTTCTCGCCGGCACGGACAAGATGACGGTCTTCACTTTGCTCAACACGCTGCGGTATCGATCTGCATTGAGAGCGTCGTTGCAAGGCCGGAACGAGGTGACAATGCGGCCAATCGTGACTTGGATATTGAGAAATATCTCGACTCCTACATTCACCAAGGTCTGTGTCGAGATTGCGATGAATCTGATGCACCTTTACTCGCGACATATTGCAGACTCTCCGGCACTAGCAAAGCAGGTTGAACGGCTTCGTAGGCGCGTTCAAGACGAGGTGGAAAGAGCCAAGCAAGCCTTTTCCACCCAGGGTATGCTGCAACTGCTCTCACCAGACTTGATTGAGTGAGTGAGCAGACTTGAAGTCATCATGTCACAAGCCGAGCCAGGCCGATGATTGACCGTCACCTGGCCGCAAACGCGAGCTTGACTCTCTTGGGTTGTATACCGGATATTTGTGTCCTACATACGCTTCCAGGGTACGTCGCTGCCACCAGTCCCAAGGACCAACAGGGGTATTATCGGGGAAAGGCCAGCATTCGCCAAGATGCGCCTTTACGCTATATTGACCGATGCTGTTCGGCTGGCAGGCTGTCACTGACAACTGGCCCAAAAAAGGTAATGCTAGCAAGAACAAACAGCCAAGGGTACCAGCACAGCAGGCAAGAGGGAATGCCCCCTTTGGCCAAAGCAACATAATGCGAGAGCTCCAGGAGCTTGGTGGAGCATGATTGCCTAATCGGGCACTAATGAACTATGAGGAAAGCACTCGATTCGGGGCAGCATAGCAAGACTGCCTGACTAAAATTAAATGGAAGCGACTAGTGGCTGTTGACAACTTTCAAGGTTTTAGGGTTGTCCATTCATACCACAGCGCTCACAGTCTCCCTCTGCAACTTGAAGCTAGCTCTGCCAACCCTGCATGACAATCTCGTCAGCCATTCTCCGCCTGCGATTGGCGCACCGTTCTTTGCAGCAGATACTGTGGGCGTGTCGGGCAAGAAGCCAAACCAAGATGATGGCCCCAATGCCTGTAAACACAACGAATTTGACCGAGAGGGAAGAGCGGCTGACTGCTTGGCCTGCAGTGGTAGCCGTGGTAGTAGATGGTTGCGTGAGACGATGAAGTGTAGGAGGCATCATCAATGTGCTGGGGGAGTTTGCAATAACCATGGATCTATGTCACGTGCCAAGGCTAGGTCTTGGCAACTCTCTCAGTGATGAAACACTCATTCCTTCATTTCATAATTGAGAATCAATCATCATCCAAGACAGAAGACTTTCCGATAGTTGCAAGGCAGCCCACGTCTGTAGACGGCTATCTCGAGTTCTCTGTCGATCTCTCTCCCTCGTCCCTCTTGAATTCGTTCCTATCTGCCCTGTTTCTCTCTCTTTTGACTCCTCCGCTCCGCTCCTAGGCCCTGTGGCCTAATAATCTAGGCAGAGAAGGTAGGCTGCCTCTAGGGAGTGTGTATTCTTGTCTGAGGCCAGGGGACAGGAAGGATTCAATATGCCATTTTCAGGGTTCTCAGATTAAGCTCGAGATGGATCGTGATGCAAAAATAGAGAGAGAGAGAGAGAGAGAGAAGTGTATAGAGAGAGAGAGAAGTATAGAGAGAGAAGTATGGAGAGAAGAGAGAGAAGTATAGAGAGAAGTAAAGAGAGAGAGAAGGATGGAGAGAGAGAAATGTATGGAGAGAAGAGAGAGAAGTATAGAGAGAGAAGTATGGAGAGAAGAGAGAGAAGTATAGAGAGAAGTAAAGAGAGAGAGAAGGATGGAGAGAGAGAAATGTGTGGAGAGAAGAGAGAGAAGTATTGAGAGAGAGAGAGAAGTGTAGAGAGAGAAGTATGGAGAGAAGAGAGAAGTATAGAGAGAGAGAGAAGTATAGAGAGAAGTAAAGAGAGAGAGAAGTATGGAGAGAAGAGAGAGAAGTATGGAGAGAGAGAGATAAGTATAGAGAGAGAGATAAGTATAGAGAGAAGTAAAGGGAGAGAGAGGTATGGAGAGAAAGAAGTATGGAGAGAGAAAAGTTTAGAGAGAAGAGAGAGACGGCCGTGTGGGAATGTCTGATTAAGGGTGTCCTTCCCCTCAGGTAAAATCAAAGTGACAAGATAGATCCAGATTCATAGACACGCCCTATAGAGGGACAGACCCGTGGGAGTAGAGATGTGCAGGGATCCGTTGCGACAGCTGATCAGTTCTCATCTTCTCCGTTCTGCGTCGCCGTCTTTGGTGGCAAGTTTATGCTCCTTCCTCGCAAGCGTAGAGGCCATCCACTCCTCAAAGTCTTCCTCGGCCTCCGTTTCAGTTCGTCCCGTGCCGTCAACACCAAGCCCGCCGCGTATCATCCTCCTCGCCTCGGCCAGACTGTTAATGTCCAAATACCACAGTGCTCCACCGGTAGCCATCATGGCGAAGCTCAGGACATTGATGGACGCAAGGTGAAGGGCTTCGAGAGCTTCACGGGCGCCAGACACATTGCTATTTGCTTCGGCATTATGCGCAGGGGCGTCGGTGTAGAAGTGGGAAGCATTGGGCAACCGTTGGCGGCGGCGGGCGAAGGCGCGGCGGGTGACGATCAGGGAGAAGGCGAAAAAGGTGGCGCCGCCGAGGAAGAGGAGTTTATTACGGTTGGGGTTGGGGTTGGCCGTGGCCTGGCCTGGCGGCGGCGAAGGCCGAGGCGTCGAGGCCGAAGCTGAGGCCGAAGCAGAGGCCGAGGGCAGTTGCGATGCAGGCGGGAGAGGGCGCTGCTCGGCAGGAGAGGAGTCCGACTGGGAAGCGGCGGCCTGTGACGGGGAGGGAGAAGACCGCCACCAGGAAGTGAACCACGACATGGCAGGAGGCTGTTGTGTATAGCAAGTTACACACGCGCAGCTCCAGCTTCTTCTGCACGCACTCGTATGGTATTAAAATTCGGGGGATACTCATCCGGATATCATATCCGCGCCGCACTGAAAAAGTGTGCCTTCCCATTATTTCTGCGCCTTCCCGTCTCTGCGCCTTCCCGTCTCTGCGCCTTCCCATCTCTGCACCTTCCTAGCTGTCTCGCCTCTGCGCCTTCCTCATCCATCCGTCCACTGCTCTGGGCTTGGCGCACATTTCCCCGCCGCTGCTGAGTCCCCGGACTGTCCACGCCGGCGAATCCTCTGCCGGCGACGTCCATCATCATCATCATCACCGTCACCACCACCACCATCACCACCATCTCCATCACCACCATCTCCATCACCACGACGTCCTCCGCCCGCCCGCTCTTCTTCTTTTTCTCTTCTCCCACACCCCACTTTTCCCTCGTCGCGGCCGGTCCTGCGTTTGAGACATTTTCTCGCCCTTGGCTCCACCGCCTCTCGCCTCACCACCGTTCTTTCCATCAGTCCACAGCCCTTGCACGTGCCCGCAAAATGCCGCCCAAAAAGGCTGTCAAGGAAGAAAAGATCCTGCTGGGCCGACCGGGCAACAACCTCAAGAGTGGCATCGTATGTAGGCCGTCCCTCGTCGCTGCCGCCGTCGGCCAACGCACTCTCTCTGACTCTCTCGTGTCAGGTCGGCCTGGCTAATGTCGGCAAATCAACGCTGTTCCAAGCAATCACAAAATGCTCGTTGGGCAACCCGGCCAACTTCCCCTACGCCACCATAGACCCTGAAGAAGCCAAGGTGATCGTGCCAGACGAGCGCTACGAATGGCTCTGCAAGCACTACAAGCCCAAGTCGGAAGTGCCGGCCAACTTGACGGTCTACGATATCGCCGGTCTGACCCGCGGCTCCTCTACCGGTGCCGGCCTGGGCAATGCCTTCTTGTCCCACATCAGAGCCGTCGATGCCATCTTCGAAGTCGTCCGCTGCTTCGACGATGCCGAAATCACGCACGTCGAGGGCGACGTCGACCCCGTGCGTGATTTGGACATCATCAAGGAAGAGCTCATCGCCAAGGACAAGGAATTCGTCGCCAAGGCCAAGGAGAACTTGGCCAAACAGACGCGGAGAGGCGGCCAGAGTCTCGAGATGAAGAAGCTGAAAGAGGAGGAGGCCACCGTAGACAAGATTGCTGCCTGGCTCGACGAGAACAAGGAGATTCGCAAGGGCGATTGGTCGCCCAAAGAGGTCAGCTTGTCTATCCCTTCCCCGGCAGTTCCCTTTGCTGCCTCTTTTCTTGTTTTCTGTCCTCGTGATGAACAAGAGCAATTGCTCGATATAATCCCAGCTCGTCGACGCAGTCTCGCCCAAATCTCACGTTAGAGAGTGCTATGAGATGAAGTCCTACCTGACCGACACCCACACCTTTCCACCCACATTGTCCACTTGCAGTGTCAACGCTCCCAACTGACTGCCCCATCTAGGTCGAGGTCATCAATCCTCTTTTCCTGCTCACCGCCAAGCCGGTGGTCTACCTGATCAACCTGTCTGAAAAGGACTACCTTCGAAAAAAGAACAAATACCTGCCCAAGGTGATGGAATGGCTGAAAAAAAATGCCGAGGGCGACCCAGTCCTGCCCATCTCGGTGGCGTTTGAAGAGCGGCTGAACCTGCTGGGCGATGATGCAGCCGTTGCAGAGGAATGCAAGAAACTCGAGACGTCGTCGGCCCTGCCCAAGATCGTCACCACAATGCGCACCGCCCTGAATCTCGGCAGCTTCTTCACCACCGGTACCGACGAGGTCAGGCAGTGGACCATACGGAAGGGCACCAAGGCACCCCAGGCCGCGGGTGTGATCCATGGAGATTTCGAAAAGACCTTTATCCAATGTATTGTCTATAATTTCAGCGTGCTGAAAGAGTACGGCGACGAGAACGCGGTCAAGGCGGCGGGCAAGGTCTTGACCAAGGGCAAGGATTACGTCGTCGACGACGGAGACATTATTCTGATCAAGGCCGGTGCCGCCAAGGCTTGATTCGATCTCGCTCATATAAGTTGCCGCCATAGTAATGTGCTGCCTGGTCTGGGCATCTAGAGAAGAGTGAAATCCACTCCCTCGCAGTCGCTACTATGCGATACGTAGAGCGGTGCCCTATGCTTCTCTGGTATAGGCCAGCACTGTGCCTCTAGCCTTCTAGCCAGGACTAAAACCCCTGCACTATGTCTTATATATCAACCTCCTGTCACGTGCGAACTCATCCATTCGTTTGCCAAGGCTTAGCACTACTTAGTGATGCTTGTCCATTCGCTGAGTTTGGAACACCCTTAAACATCACTTCAGACAGAACAGACTCACCAGATAGTTGAGATGGCCCACGTCAACTCAATCTCCATCTCAAGTTCCCTTGCCTCTCTCCTTTCCCCTTGTCCTTCTGCTAAAAAGGGCTACTTACCAGTACCTCTATCTAATAAAGAGACTGCTTGCAAAAACTGCCTATAACCTAGTGTGGCAACTCCTGGTAAGAAATAGCAGGATTTACAGAGATCCTGCCAAACAGAGCCATGATATTTGATGCGGACAGTAAGGCCAGTAAGGCCACCTCTCAGGAAATATCCTCTAAAAATTCCAAGTATTTCTTCTGTCCAGATCCGCTGGCGTTATTATATAGAATAGTTGACGTGCCCTAGGCAAAAGTAGTGGCCGATAAGGTGGGGTGGCTGTGTTTAGTGTTAGTGCCGAGCCGCCACTGCGTTCCTGGCAACGCCAATTTTTTTTCCCAGCACCTCACCCTGACGATGCTAACCGAAAATTGGCAACGCGAATGTAAACGCTCGCTATCCAGCTTTCACGTCCGGACTCCTGAACCCATTGGACAGTTTCCATATCATGGCGAACACCTCATCCGGGCATACTCGTACTCCGTCGCAAACCTACCTCTCGACCAGAGGTGGCGACTACGGTGTACGCCTCCTCAACATGCAGTACATGTCAACCACAGTCGGCTAACTTTTCTAAGCTTTCGTTTGAGAATGTTGTGTTGAAGGGACTCGCTGCAGACGGTGGTCTTTTCTTGCCTGAGGAAGTCCCGCTTGCAACAGAATGGGTATGTACTCTCGACGGTCAACATTTTGCCCGAATACTACTGTCTTTTGAAGACATTTCCTGTCGCTTCCAAAGCGACAGGTGGTGAGATGCATTAAGGCTAACGCCAAACGCTTCCGTGAAGACAAGTTGGAAAGACCTATCGTACGCCGAGTTAGCCTTCAAGATCTTCAGTCTGTACATATCGACCGACGAGATCCCGGCGGACGATCTGAAGGCCATCATCGACCGAAGCTACTCGACCTTCCGTGCGCCGGACATTACACCATTGGTCCATTTACAGGACGACCTCTATCTTCTCGAACTGTTCCATGGCCCGAGTTATTCCTTCAAAGATTGTGCGTTATGAACGATCGCGCCTGCTTCATCGAGTTGACAGACTGTCAGGCGCCCTGCAATTCCTGGGCAACCTTTTTGAGTATTTTCTCCTTCGGAGGAACAAGGGGAAGGAAGGAAGAGGTGAGTCAACTGAACTGAGTGAACTGCCATTGTTCTGGTGAGCTCGAGTCTCGGGGGTATAACAACTAGCAGACAGATATCATCTGACGGTCGTCGGCGCCACGAGCGGTGATGTAAGTGCTCTGTGTCAGAATTCCGTTCCAGGACATATATTCATATATGTATAGACCGGATCTGCAGCGATTTACGGTCTCCGTGGCAAAGCGGATGTGTCAGTGTTCATCTTGCATCCCAAAGGTCGTATCAGCCCCTGCCAAGAAGACCAGATGACGACGGTCTTGGATGGAAATATCCACAATCTGGCCGTCAGTGGCACATTCGACGATTGTCAAGTAGGCATTGAATGAGGCCAAGACCTCAGGCTATAGGCTGACAATTGGACCAGGACATTGTCAAGGCACTGTTCAACGACCCCGATGCAAACCAGACCTTGAAGCTCGGCGCAATTAATTCGATCAATTGGTCAAGAATCTTGGCCCAGATCGTTTATTACTTTCGGTCATACTTTTTGCTCGCTGAAGCATCCCAATTCAACATTGGAGACAGTGTTAGAATTGTAACACCGACGGGCAACTTTGGCAATATCCTTGCAGGCTACTTCGCCAAGAAGATGGGCCTGCCGATAGATAAACTAGTTGGTAAAGTGATCCCGATGTTCCTATGTTTTTAATTGGCTGGCATTCAATACTTACTTACTCCTAGTGGCAACTAACGAGTAAGTAATAAGAGAAATCATCCCACTTCGGCCTGTAGTAACTATTGACATTTCATGATGAAGGAACGATATCCTGGATCGGTTCTGGAAGACGGGTCGGTATGAGAAGAAACCAGTTTATGGTGGAGAGGCGCAGGCTGGTTTGGAAGCCGATGGTGTGACGGCCCACGTGGCAGGTTGCAAGGAGACACTAAGCCCGGCCATGGATATCTTAATCTCCAGCAACTTCGAGAGACTGATGTGGTTTCTCGCAAAAGGGACGTGTTACCTGTGCTGGCAGTTCCCCGCTGCCGTCCCTCCTAATACTAACTGGCTACAGATTTTGCGTCAACCGTTGCCTTGAACAACGAACTCAACAAGAAGCAAGCCGGCCAAGAGGTCTTGGCCTGGTTCCAGTCACTGAAAACGACTGGCGGCTTTGGGCCCGTGTCTCCAGAGATCCTGGAAAACGGACGTCGTACTTTCGAGAGTGACCGTGTAAGCGATCAGCAGACCTTGGAGATGATCAAGTCCTGCTACGGACAGACCGGCTACGTTCTCGATCCCCATTCAGCAGTCGGCGTTGCCGCTGCAAAGAGATCTTTGGCCCGGGCTGGTTCGCATATACCTCACATCTCACTGTCAACCGCCCATCCCGCCAAATTCTCAGATGCTGTCAAATTGGCTTTGAAGCACGAGGATGGCTTTGATTTCGAGAAGAACGTGCTTCCTCTTGAGCTGAGCCGCCTTGCACAGATGGAAAAGCGGGTGAAAATGGTGGAAAATTCGTGGGAGACGGTGAGGGAGATTGTCAAGAGTCAGGTTGCAGGAGATATCCGATAGAAGTCATAATTAATCTGAGCATCTCCGGCGTTAGGTCTACTTCTCGCACTCTTCTCTCGGTGTACCGCTGTCTTTCTTTGGCCTGACACTGTCGAATCCTTGCCTAATCAGCACTGCCGCATGGTCCTGCGGGGGTGTACCTAAATAATCCTGCTGCTTTTTCCTTGTCTGGTAGAAGTAGCATAGTGCGTCTGGGAGCGTGCACGCGCTGACCAGTTAGAATCAAGACCAAGGCGCTGGTGCCTCAACCTGAGCATAGAGCGGTCACACCCATTCCCAAAGGAGGGTGAACATGATGCAGATTGTACTTGCCTTGTCATTGCATCCTGTTCTTCGTCATTTCGCTGTATCTATATTTCCGTCCTAGTCTTCCCCCCTCAACCCTTTGCAAGAGACATCGATGAGCATGGACTCTGTCCAAGCCCGATTCCGAAGGACCTTCAAGCATGATGACGATGATGACGATGGCAACGACGACGGCAACCGCGCCACCGCCCTCGACGACGTCCAACAAGAATCCCTCATCAGCTCACTCCACCAATCTGCCCAGTCGACTGACCTGCTGTACACCCGCATCCTGACTCTCCTTGCCCTTCTTGCCATCCTCCCCTTCTTCTTCTTCTCCTTCTTCTCCTCCTCCTCCTTCTCCTCTCCACACGCATCCCCATCCCTCCTGCTGGCCGCAGCCGCGGCTCTCTCCCTGCTGCTCACTGCCTGGACTACCTACTTTGTCCCGCCATCGGTTACTACGACAATGCCGGGACCTTCTTCTCCGTGGTGGATGCCGTTCCCATGGCCAGAGAAGAAGACGAAATCTTCATCATTGACTTCTTCTTCTTCTTCTCCTTCGTCTGACGACTATGACTACGACTACCAGGCTCAAATCCTAACATGGCTCAATCTAGCCGTGGTATCGCTGCTTTTTGTCGTCGGCAGCTATTCGAGCTTTTATGCTGCTGCAGCTGCAGCGCCACAGCCGGCCATGGAAGGGGGGGAAGCAGGTGGAGAAGGGTATGGCATCCCGTCGTCGTTGTTCTTTTCGTTGTTGCTGCTGCTACCGGGGGTCATGTTCGCTGCTGTCAGCGTGGTCAGGCAGTCCATGGCCGATGTGCAGAGTGGGGTGCGCGCCTTACATGGGTTGAGATATGAGTTGAAGGGGGCGTGATGATTGATCATGGTTATTGTTGTCTGATGAATGAATGGTGGTCATTTGTGGCTTTACTATTCAGCCTTTTAATTATACATGTGGCTTGCGGCTGCTCCTTCAAGACTTATCGACAAGGCTGCTCCGCGTTATCTACAGAACGAAGCGTTCCCTTGGGCTAGGGCTATGTTTTTGGTTGCCATCAAAGACAGGGCAGGATTGGCGGCCCAAAACTGCATGACAAACTTGCCCATCCTTCCATCCAGCCAATGTGTGGTACAACAGTCAACTAGTCATTTGGCACGACTTGCAATCCGCTCAGCTATCAGCATTGGCTTCGGTGTCGGTGGCCTCGCCGCTCCCTTCCTCAATCATGGACGCTGGCGTCGGAACATGCGGCCACGGCTTCTTCAGTGCATCCTGCACCATCACCACACATCCCTTTGGCCCGCTGACTGCACCATTCACTACCAAAATTCCCGTCTCAGGGTCACTCTGCAGCACCTTGAGGTTCTGGATCGTGTTCCTCTGTCCGCCCATTCGTCCTGCCATACGCTTCCCCGGGTACACCCTACTGCCACCACCTTGACCTTGGCCGGCAGAACCCAAGCTCCTGTGCGTCAGAGAGACACCGTGACTTCGATCTTGACCGTGCATGCCATGTCGCTTCATCACACCCGCAAATCCTTTTCCCTTACAGTTGGACCGCGTGTCGACAAACTGGCCGGGCATGAACCAGTCGGCACGGATTACTTGGCCCACCGGCAGCAGTCCGTCTACCGTTCGCACGCGGAATTCGTGCAAATGCCGCTTCAAACTGACGCCCTGCGCACTGAAATGTCCGAGCATCGGCTTTGTCGTGTTCTTCTCGCTCTTGGCGCCGCTCCCCACGCAGACGGCAAAATAGCCGTGCAGCCTCTTTGTCTTGTGTGCGACCACCTGGTTGCTGTCCAGCTGCAGCACGGTGCATGGCACGCGCTTTCCTTCCTCGTCGTAGATGGCCGTCATACCCTTTTTGATGGCCATGACGCCCGTGCGCAGTGGGAGCGTGTCCGCGGCTTCTTTCCTCTTCAGCGCCGAAGAGGGGCTGGCTAAGAGATACTGAGGTTGATAGCGGTCGGTTCGGGGGCGTTCGATAGACCGGATGCCCATGCAACGTGTCTGCGTCGTCTGGAATTGGGCGGCATGGAACCGAGTGCGGAGGAGGTGCCTGGGGAGAAGGAACGGAGGCGGCAGAGGAACGGCGAGGAGGGAAGCCGATGGCCGGGCCATGGCTGGTCGTGGCCACACAGCCAAACGTCTACAGAGAAGAAGAGGAGGAGGGGGAAGAAGAAGAGAGGTGATGGAATCAATGGATGAACGAGCCGCTGGCACGATGAGGATGCTCTCTCTACCTTTCAATCGCAGATGGAAAGACCGGCGGCTTGGCGCACCTTCCTGTTGCTCTAACGGCGGTTGCATGCCCCACTTTATGTTTCACATCCCTGTCCACGAGGAAGGAACCAGCCTAACGGACAGTACTGCATAATTAAGAGGCAGGAGTCATGGATGACTTATTCTACGCTTTTTGCGGTCATTTCCCCATCTGCACTGTCGGGACATGCGGATCGGTGCCAGTGTGTCCTTTTCCAGCTCTCCGTCCTCTTCAGAGGCAAGATGAACCAGAAGAAAGAGGGCGAATCCATTTCACTGAGGGGAGGTCACAGCTCCCTCTGCTGTAGCTCCATCGACTGCAACCTGAGCAGTACTTGGACGGCTGCGTCTTATACCATCCAGTCCCAGATCTTTCCATTCCATTCGTCACCTCTCTTCTTGCTTGTCTGCACAATGGCCCTAGTCTCCCTTACATAGCCCCAGTCTCCCTTACATAGCCCCAGTCTCCCCTTACATAGCCCCAGTCTCCCTCACATAGCCCCAGTCTCCCTCACATAGCCCCAGGCTCCCTTACATAGCCCCCTTCTGTTAGTGATGCTCTGTCTGTTGCAGGCGTACAAACCCAGGTAAGACTTGATGAGTTGCGTCAAGTCACATGATTCAACCCCGACTGATGGGGTGCCACTAGTGAGTCGGTTACCAGCGATGAGGGGCCAGGCGGCTTTGATGCTCTTGCCCTCTCCGAATGCGGCCGTCATATTTATTGTTTGAAGAGTCATTTGAATCTGCTTTCAGCAACCCTGTTGAATCGTATTCCCTTCGATTCTGCCACCTAGTGTTGTTTCTCTCCTCATGCATTCGAACCTGCCTTGGAACACCTTGATTCAATGCAGATGAGTGTCTGAGAGATAGACACGGATATCAGGCAGCATATGTTCATCACGATACTTCGTCAACCGGCCAAAGGCTGCACTACACAATCGTATCAAGCATTCGTGTCTGCAGCCATGGCTCGTTCCAGCTGTATGAGGGACACAATGTTGAGCACGCGATATCCACACAGCTCATCACTGCAGCATGATATTTGAGTCCCATAGAGAGCTGCATGAGGCAACCACTGGAATACAACTTGGCAGCGTGGTGTGAAGTCCTGATTGAGCGTCACTTGCATTCCAGAGGCCCAGTACTCGATCGCTTTTCCATCGGAAGTGTCTAGCAGGACTATGGCAAACTCCAGTATGCTCTCGTTTGCGCTTTGTTGCTTGTAACGGTCAAGCCCTCCACTAGCTGCAAATGTCTCCACGAGAAACGGATATTCTGCCACAAGAGAGAATTGGTCACCTCTTGCAGTGACATCCCAAGTTCCCAATGTGTGAAAGACAATGTTCTTTCTCGACCAGACCCTGGGATAGCCATGGTGTTGTGCAATACTGCAATAATGACAAAGCTAATATCGCAGCAAGATGCATTCGCTGGGCCACATTCATTGATCCAAGCTGCCGAATAGACACGCAAGACTTGGTCTAGCGTGACCGGTGGATTGGTGATACAGGTAGAGTTGAAGGGACAGCCCGTTGCGTCATTCCCGTGGGAATAAAACAGCGCCGGTCTCTCAGGAAGAAGCAGTTTAATTGACTTTCCCTGCGAATGTGCTTGGACCAGCTCAACACATGGGTCAGAGGCCTCTTGAACTGGGTTCTGGCGTATCGAACCCGAAAATCTGGACGCAAGATCCGACCTGCTACTTCTGAATCGGCTGCCAGGCTTCTACCAAATTTGTCTCATGCCAACAAAGTAAGCGTGCTCTCCAAAAAGACCCATCTCTCGAGAAATGAATCATATACTGGATACTTGGATGGGACAGTATCCTGACCAGTTCTCTTGTCCATTCGCTAAAGCAGACATGAAAGAGGAATATCTTCTTCATCTCCAAGTTAATCGACGCCACGTCAGGGAGAGATAGGTGGAGTGTTTGCCATGGTAGTCGGGTGGCCAGCTTCGTAGAGGGGCTCCATACATGGTATTGGCATACTTCCGCGCCTTCGACAGCATTGCCTTTATCCAGCAACTGGACGTCTTGCTGACTGGCTCAAACTCTTCTATGCTTTGGGCTGAGCTCCTCAGACGGTACATCATCTTGGTTGAGTTGTCAGGCTCTCTTCGAATTTCCCGCCCGCTGCCTACGTATTCCTGCCTGGGTCGGCGAGCTCATCCATGGTAACTATAAATGTCACCTCCAGTACTTGGGACAAGTAATCTGTACTTCTGCTCCATTCATTAGCTCTTTCAATCGTCGGGCGGTTTCCAAGACCGAGTTCTCGCATTTCTTCACTGCCTGAACGTATGGTTCATAACTTCGAGCCTATTCTCGATCAAGACTCTTTGTTCAGTCAAAGCTTGGATTATCTTTTTAACGTATGCCTCTTCCTCCGGGAATTTGGCTAGCGCTCCTAGCGTGTCATCGTAGTGTTCAGAAGCCGAGAACAGTAATGGCGGAACTGCAAGGACAAGACCGGCTGTCTCTACGCCTGATATCACTGTGTTCGCGATACACTACTAACGGTGTCATCAGGACGGTCAGATGGAGCTTCTGTTGGGCGACTCTAGAATTGAAAGATGCAATCAGGATGAGGGTGGGGCCGTCCTTTACTGTCCTTTGTTGGGGTGCTTCTCCTCTTCCAATCACATCTCAGCGGTGGAAGTCGTACTGATTCTCACAATTTACATACAGGCACTGGTTGGTCGGAAAGAAACAAGGCGCTTCTGTCTGGGACTTATTTAAACGGCACGAGACATCACCTCTCCCTTACGCTCCAATCCCCTCTGTCCTTGCTACTATTATTACCTTGAACTTCCAAGATTACTTTCAGTTGCTACCTCATTTACAAGGGGATAAGAAATGACGTGGGTACGCACAACCAACAGCATCTGCCTTGGCAAAGAGGCTTGCGTTCGATTTATGGGCCTTGAATTAAGTTCCAAGCACATGCATTGCATTTGTATTCCTCGGATTTCCATTGCATTTGTATTCCTCGGATTTCCATTGTATTTGTATTCCTCGGATTTCCATTGCATTTGTGTTCCTTGGATTTCCATTGCATTGGGAACTAGAACTAGAGTAGGGTGAACCTGATGTTGATTTACCCACACCTTCGCGCTGACACTCCTGATCGAGACCTGAGGGCGCACAATGAATACGGACAAAGGGAACTAAGCTGTCAAATGAAGAGTCCAGTCGATGCTGGTTATGATAATGCCTTTGAATTGTTCACTCGATTCAGCTCGTCTTGCACTACACGGTCATTAAATTTGACCAGTACCCGAGACTGTGCGCTCACGCTATTCACAGACCGTAATTCATTCAACCGACTGTCCCAGTGGCATCCTGCCCATCTCAAGGTTCGCTCGTTTCTTATGTCATGACACGTTCACTTCAATCGGTAGCCGCATCTTCGACCGGTAAGGCGCCCTCCGTCCCCGCTGTGATTTCACTTCGAAAAACCCTTCGAGCTCCAGCTCGTACGAAACCTCTGCCAAAGATGTCTTGACTGAGGGTCTGCTGATGCTATCCGGCAATGTCAGATCAAGGTATGTTGTCGACGTGTACGACGACTCATCAACCGGCTCGTCTCCGAAGAAGGGGGGGAAGCTTGGATGTGCAAGCTGTCGTACCACTGTGCATTGTTGAATGCCTGAGTCTGGGTCGCGCTCACCACCGGTATGTGGGGATGTGCCGAATACTCTTGAGGTGTACCAGTTTGCTTGTATCGAAACATTCTCGACCGACTGCGGCAATCTGCCCTTTGTAGC
Organism: Chaetothyriales sp. CBS 132003; assembly: GCA_003709865.1. Lineage (NCBI taxonomy): Eukaryota > Fungi > Ascomycota > Eurotiomycetes > Chaetothyriales > Chaetothyriales sp. CBS 132003. The sequence goes on along the minus strand of QRBJ01000028.1, from coordinate 122,088 downwards.
TTTTGGTACTGATAGGGTGAGAGGTATCGACAATTGCTGATAGCCCTTCCCCGACTCTCTTGGTGTCGTAGCTACAACCCCAAGCTCATGCGGGACCTCGACTGCCATCTTTGTCTTACACAATGGTGAGTAGCGTCGAGAGCAGAGACTCTTGCCCCAAGATCTGACCAATGACTCCCTGGTGTATGACCCACATCCAGGAGCCAGCAAAGTCATCCGAGCCGATTTGATCAACTTGGACAAGTCAACAGGACAATTAACCCGTTGGACGACTACACCAGACTTGGTCCTGAAATTGGCTTGTAGCGAATACAGAAGCTCACAATATCCTGGCATCTCTTCGTCGCCCGTGGTCCATTTCATGTCCAGACATGACACAGATCCATCCAGTTCGAGCGACACCTCACAGTACAACAATGAGTTGACATGCAGCCCCTTCGCTGACATACTTTCGTGGAAGTCCGATCGCGATATCGACTGGCTGGTGTGCATGATCTGTTCGGAGGCGATGTGAGGGCCAACCAATGAATACAAGGCTCCATCCAGGCTTATCTCCACGGTGTCGAACTCTTGTGGTTGTGTAGAGATCCTGCAATGCAGCGATGTACGCGGCGTATGACTGTCAATTATGTCGTAACTAGGCACGTCGGCACTTGAGACGCCGAGGATCTCGATTAAGGTGGTCATATTGACTGTATTTGGGCGAGTTCACATAGTAAACTGTATTGTCCTTCGAGGCTATGGGAATCAGGGTGGGTGAAATGGAGATGGGGAGGAGAAGACACTAGCGGTGGTATCTTGCAATTCTCAAATACATCCAATGCCGAGCGATTTCAAGCATATGCCAGAGGGAGAGAACTGCTGGAACCGGTGATCGTCATGTTCCTTTCCTGAAGCGGACACGGCGTATCTGTACAATAAGCTTCAAATCTGCAGGAGATTTACACCAATTAAAATGATCACTAGCATCGCCTGATGTGGTAGCAGGTGGGGGGTCCTAAGCCAGATTTGGTCCATCATTCAAGGGCGATGCACCCTCGCTTATTTCGGGAGTTGAATGTCACCGTGATTCACGGATTTTCAGGTACTGTTTGCGGGATTCTTACATGGTAAAAACCAACTGACAGTCTGCAGATCTCTGCGGACCCATGGTAGCAGCCCTGCGATTGCAGTCCGGGGTCGGATTAAACCCCTTTATATCCACCTATCTCGGTTTTCCTCTCCGCCTGTACTTCCAACAACCTGACCGCGAACACTTAGGTCTGCTAGTCAGTTGACACACGCGCGCCCCGTGGCGCCCCCGAGTCTCTGTATTTCCCCTCCTTTTCGTCAGAAGGAGATAGATCAATCTTGGCGCCAGGGCCAGAATGATGTGCCCAAGTGGGCCTAAATGACCATGAACCCTAGTCGTCCGATAATTACTGAAGATTCGAGACCTCGCTTCTGTTGTCCAGCCCATACGATTCGACCGTGAACCCTCCCAATGAGACTGTGTGTTAAAGTGGGACCGCGCAAACTACTGTGGTTCGGCCAAGCCTGGCCAAGCTTCTCTGAACCAGCGTCATGACTTCTCATCTCAAAGACTAGCAAGAAGTTACACACTGCGGCGGCAGCCTCCTCCCAAGGTTTAACGCTTGTCTCACGGGTCCTCTCTATTCGCCTCTGGCTTATCAGCCGTGAAACAAACCCATTCACATGCCTCGCCAACAACCTCTATCGTTTGGAGTAGAGATAGGTCCCTTTCAACTTCCTTCATTGCCCGGCATAACTTCTAGAGGCACTGCAATACAGGTAGGAATGCGTGGTGCAGCCTCGAAAGTGATAGATGCGGGGTTCTATTAGGGTGGCCAATAATGGTGTATCCACAATGACAGTACTTGCCACGTTCCATGACTTTTTCGGTGGTAGGTGTTCCGTGAAATAATTATGCTATCTCGTACCTACTTGCGGCGGGATCTTGTGGAAATATCTAATAATGGGTCTATTTATTGGGTACTTTCTAACGTTCAAGCTTTGGGCTAACCCCAGACTTTCAACTACGTACTTTTGCTAGTCCACAAAGGGCAACTGTCTCAGCGCAGATGTCGCAGAGCTGTGGAGCATCGTCCATTCTGCCCCAGCCACAGATCCACTATCTTGCCGCCTGAAAACTATTTCACTGTGATGGTCAGTATAATCGATTTCTCAAAGTACGCCAGCTGATGGATATTTTACATAATCTGACGCGAAGACGAATGCCGCTAGTCTCGCCGTCTTTGCCCAGGTACTAGCTAGTAGCTAGTACTTACTAGGCAGGTAATATTCAGTAGTCCTGCAGTCTTGGACTCAACACTCTCTCTATCAGCCCATTTGAGTCAGGATAGCCACATCTTGGCTGAGGCTGTGTATGTATTTATTCAACGGGTCTCGTGATGGTGCCTAGCATGTACCAAACTGAATTCTCGCGTGGCGATATTCTTGCTTGCCTCTGCCCCACCGAGAAGTTGACAGGTACTTGGTACTGTACCTGATTTGAGCCCGCCTGAGTACTACACTACCCAGTAACTCAGCTCGTGATTATCGTCAAACAAAAGTCCACTATGGAACGTAGAATACTGGTAGTTCACACTCCGCTGGCCTTCAGACCTAGGATGCTAGGCCTTAGTACTACTGCTACTTAGTAGTATGCTTCTCTGTCACTTCCGGGGGCCACCGTTTCTGCTTCTCAGGCCGAAGGCCAATTGAGGACTGGGGCCAGCCAGATGAAAAACTATATTCCGCCTTGCCGCTTTGCTAAGGAGCCTATTGATTACTAGTAGTACTGGCATGGTTGAGGGCACTCCTCCACAATTTCAACGGTCAAGACCTCACCCAGCATCTGTGATTAATCCGCTATACAGCGCTACGCAAAACTTGGAGGCTTACATGTACTAGGTAAGGGGGGGCGAATAGTGGGAAGGCAAACCCAGCGAGGGTCTCAGGAGAGATCACGATCCAGTGGAGAATGACCTCGGCGCTCTAGCTATAGCAGAACATTCCGACGCCCAGCAGCGGGGTCCGAAACTCTAATTCTTCTTCGACGGTACCTACTATACGCCTTCCGTGCTTGGTATTAAACCGGTTCGAACCGATTTAGAGTGATTTCCACCAATTTATACCAGTCTTATACCAAAGGTCATGGAATATGATATAAGTGTTGCCCCCCAGATGAATCAAAGACATGCATTGGATGATCGGAATTTTTGCCAATACTACTAGTACTTAGTAGTTCGAATGGCCGGATAAGGTTCCATGAAAGCAGTTGAGGGCTGACGTGGTGGAGCTCTTGAGTCGCCCGTTTCCTTGGCAATTTTCCTGTTTCATCTCCGTAGTAGCAGTGGTGGACACGGTTCTTCTTAGATGTGTGTACCGAAAACACTAATACTCCTAGTAGTAGAAGGGGAGAGGGACGCCCGTCGCCATGTGGTACCCTACTGGTATTCTTGGCAATGACCCCCCCTGAAGAATGGCACGGAAAAGCGGACCGAAAAGAACCAGCTAGAAATGACGACACTTTGCCATGCTCTTTTGGTCGACACGTGTCACTGACAGCTCCACCACCGATCTAGATTTTCTGTGGTTACTAAGTACTAAGTACTAGAAGTGGGGTGTGGAGAGCGCACTGGCACACATCCCCGAGACATTACAGGCAGATGGCAGCTTCTCTGATTCTTGATGCTCCAAACACGCGTGGCATTAAAGATGAGAAATAGCAAATTGCAACATTGTATGTCCTTCTTCCGCCCATATGTCTCGGAGAGTGGGCTCGTACTCAACGCGTTACCCGAAGGAAAACCCAAGGAGGTGGATGGAGAGAATCATCTGTTGGACCGCTGGTTGCTCGATTTTTGGCCAAGGCCATTGCAGGTACTAGTAGCGTTTGGGCGACTGTCCGAGAAAGACAAACGAGGACATTACAAGACAACTTGAAGCCTGCTCCTTCAACTTCAAAGTTCCTTCTCATGGTCCAGTTAAAGCTTTGTATTTGAATCCTGGATCGGTGAATTCGTAGGCAACAAGTACTAAGTACTAAGTACTTAGTACTGTTTACATTTTGATTAGTCTATTAGGTACTCCCAGAATACTATCCCTATCGCTAGTTATACAGGTGAGGGAGGAGAACGGCTGCCACCAGACCAGCCCGCAAGGGAATTGAACCCAATCGCGCTCGCTCCTACCTGTTGATGTTATCGGATCACCTGTAGATGGTACCAAGTACCAAGAAGTACTCAGCACTAAGTACACAGCTACTGGCTTGGGGTGTACTAGTAATACCTGCTGTTTGCGGAGGCCCCCTCGAATACTGAATCCTCCTAGACTAGGTAGGGATCGGTGAATTCCTCTTGCCATGTGACCTACCACTAGGTATGCCTCAAGTTCTTAGGTGCCTTCCCTCTTGACATTAAACCGGTCTATACCACCACCAGGTTTAAACTGAATTACTAGTAGGTAGAACTGATTCAGACAGTTGATATACTCTGGTACATGGATTATACAGTACTTAATATTTTGTTGCACTAACATTATGCGCTAAAAGCTTTCTTAGCATTGTGGATTAGTGGTATCTATAACAGCATAATTTTGGTGCAGACAACTTACCTAATTAAGATCTAGACGCTGAAACAAATCAACTCTGAGTGGATAAATCTTTTAGGACAGCATGAGCGCTAATGCTATGTACTAACTTTAAACTACCACTAAGTACGAAGTACATAGTAGGTAGTAATCTCTAGTGATTTAGTGACCAAGGAATCAGATAAAACCAGTTCAACCCGGTCCAAACTCGATGTATGAAGACAGTATACCTGAAACTCAAACTGATTCAAATCGATTTATAAAGTGATTTAGTGACCATAGAATCAGATAAAATCAGTTTGAAATTGGTGGAAATAAGTGAAATTCACTCCAAATTAGCCTTAACCTGGTTAAACCTGGTTTGAACTGGTTTGATACTTAGTACTTAGTAACATAAGCGAAGGCACCCAAGTACCAGTACCAGTACTTAGTAGTACTCAGTACTAGTACTAGTAGTACGTAGTGTGGTAGCATACTACTAGTACTTGGGTGCCTTCCCTCTTAGTATTAAACTGGTTTAAATCAGATTTGAACCGGTTTAGAACTGATTTAGAGTGGTTTCCACTGATATGTACTGGTTTTGAACCAAATTCCTTAGTCGCTAAATCACTAAATCACCATATAAATCAGTTGAAACCGGTTTGAACTCAAACTATAAAGGCAGTATGGCTAGTAGAAGTAGACAACACCAGCAAGCTCCGAGTCCTTTGCTGTTGCAACAAACAACAAAATCAAATATGTGCCCACCAGCCGCTAGTCGAAAAGGGTGTTCGCCACAGTTCTCTGACTTGATCAGGATGCTGTTCAACCCTCGGCTTCAGAGTACTTAGTACTAAGTTCTAGGGGTATAGGCTAAACGTTCAAGTTCTAGTTGTTTCTGTTTTATATCTGTGCTCACAGTAAGTACTAACTACCATACTGCCCTTATAGGTTAAGTCAAAACCGGGTTAAACCGATTTATATAGTGATTTAGTGATTCAGCAATTAAGGAATCAGATAAAACCGAGCTAAAACCGGTATATATCAGTATAAATCACTCTAAATCGGTTCTAAACTGGTTCAAATCTGATTTGAACCGGTTTAATACCAAGAGGGAAGGCACCTAAGTAAGTACTAGTGCTTACTAGTACTGTACACAGAGATTCCGGCGTATACTGTTCAGTCTACGAGGACTTTCCAACTATACAGTAGTACTAGTAACAATCAGCCCTCAGCATGAGTTACTAACTACCAAGTACTTAGTATACTGCCTTTATAGGTGGAGTTTGAACCGGTTTGAACCGATGTGAACCGGTTTTATCTGATTTCTTGGTCGCTAAATCACTAAGTTACTCAAATCACTCTAAATCGGTTTGAACCGGTTTGAACCTGTTTAATACCAAGAGAGAGCCTTAGGTACCTAAGCCACTAGATCACGCGGTAACTGGTAGCTGAACTTGGTTGGGCTTTTGCGGGATGGAAGAGTACTTATACAGTACTTAGTACTTCGTACCATACTGCCTTTAGAGGTTGAGTTCAACCCGGTTTGAACTGATTTATGCAGTAATTTAGTGATTTAGCAACCAAGGAATCAGTTAAAACCAGTTCAAACCTGGTATATATCAGTAGAAATCACTCTAAATCGGTTCTAAACCGGTTCAAATCAGATTTGAACCGGTTTAATACCAAGAGGGAAGACACCTAAGTCCTTGGTAGAATACAAGTATACTGATTGTGCTCAGGCCGTATTGGAGGGCTTTGATTTTCTTCTTGTCCATTCTACGACAGTTACTATCTTTCGGACTTGGAATACTAGTACTTAGTACTTGGTAGTATATTAGATTTCACACCAGTATAAATCTGGTTTGGACTGATTTCAACCTGATTCATACGAACTACATGCGAGAATATTACATGCGAGAAAAAAGGTACACATCCAAAATAATGCAGAACTCTCTATAAACATACTTAATTTACCACTACTAGTATAGTACTACTTAGTATGCTATAGAAATCTACTTCTTGTTGGTGTGAATATGTGGTAGATCAGCAGCCTAAAACTTGACTCTGTTTAAAGTGATTCTGTTTGATTCGACCTAAGTCCAGAAGAAAGCAAGGCAGCAAGCACTACTACTTCAACTTAGGTATACTTACTACTTAGTAACTATTAAGTACTAAGTAGTTGGATATACCACTCAACTACTAGATATCTCATATAGTCCTATGCTACTCTAAATGTAGTAAAACGGGCAAAGTTTCCTGTGAAGTTGCTGCCGGGCAACCGTCAGAACAGGGCTGCAGAATAGGCAACTTTGACGAGTACGTAAGATTACGAATATTGTGCCACTGCACAGTTATTTCCGCGTATTTTTGGGTACTTTAGTACACACACTAGCTTTTTCCAGGTTAGCGCAGGTGGTGCGTGTTGCCCACCTAGTGAGGCGATCACCCTCTGGTCGAAAAAGTACTTAGTAACTATTCGACCAGGCAGGCTCTTTGCAGAAACCAGACCAGCTGTGGAGCTGCCCGGACACTATTCAGAGAGAGTACATTAGGAAGAAGATCCCAACAGGTGAGATATACGCATGAACTTATTACTTCAGAGGTTCGAGGCTATTTGGGTACAGGACCCCCTATAAGGTTAGTAGTAAGTCTCTGCCAGGGCCCGAGGCTTACAAGAGGTAATCCAATATCAAGCCCAAGAAGGATTTAGTGTATAATAATAGGCCTCTAGTAACCACTGCTACATCCTGAAGAAGTAGCTGGCCCCCAGGGACCTGATAACAAGGTAGGAGCGAGCGCGAGCGGGGTCAATTCCCCTGTGGGCTGGTCTGGTGGCCGCTATTCTCCTCCTTTATCTGCCTATGCTTCCCCTGGGTAGGGAGGGGATGGAAACGTATAATGAGAAAGTCCTTGTGGACCAACCGGAGTACGTGAAAATCTCTGCACTACTAAGTACTAGTACTTAGTAAGTAAGCATAGATAGAATATGAAAAGCTGCGTTCAGCCTACTATTCGACTGAGCAATTTCGACAGCGCCTCGAATGCGATATTTTGTTAGTGTATACCACCAGCCAATGCTTGTTATGCTCGTCGTGTTCTTCAGTCATATCTCTGTTGTATATGACAATTGAGATTACTACTAGGTACTAAGTATATTGTTGATGTTGTGGATATTGAAAGTCAGGGATCAAATAGCCAGGTATGCCGAGATGGAGAGGGTGTTCTACTTTTTTTGGCCAGAGGGTGGGTGATGCAGACCTCCTGGAACTTTGCGGCAACAGCTTACCGGGTCAGACTCACGGTGATTCTAGGGCGATCGCTGATACTTTAATGCCTTCAAAGTTGCTGGTGGCCACTGTTTGTGTTACTGCTGGTACTCAGTACTAGGTACTCGATAGGCTGAGCGTTGTTTTATTTTTTATCCGTGCTTACTTAACACAGAGACTCCAGTGTAGAGCCTAGGACTTTCTCACTATACACTTTCATCACCCTACTAGTACTCCTAGGGGATACCTATTAGGCAAATGAGGGAGGAGAACAGCGGCCATCAGGCCAGCCCATAGGGGAATTGAACCCGCTCGCGCTCGCTCCTACCCTTTTGTATTGTAATCAGGTCCCTGGGGCCAGCCACTTCCTCAGGGTGTAGCATTGGTCTCCAGGGACCCGTCATACACTAAATTCTGTTGGACTTCTTAGATTTGATGTTGATTTTCCTCTTGTAGACCCTGGGGGTTCTGTCCCCATTGGCCTCGGCCCTCTGTGGAGTAGGTATTTAGTTTATCCTGATGTCTTTCACCTGTTGATATTAGTCTATCTATTGGGATCTTCTTCCTAATGTATTCTCTAAGTAGCAACCGGGTACTATTAGTAGCTTCTAGGCTCCATAACCAGTCTGGTTTCTAGAATGAGTGGCTAAGGTATCCCTTCCAGAGCACCCATATTGCGAATTGGATGACTATTATTAGCCACCTTGTCTTCTCTGTACCCTTCTTCATTGCTAGTACTTGGGAGCCTGTAGGAGTACTTAGTACTTAGTAAATAAGCTATGCGTGCGGGGCAGTGTCATCATGGAGACTGTTGCGGTCCCTCAAGAAATGGCCTGGATGTTGTGGATGAGACTACCCACACTCAGAATCGATGCTCATGTGTTGAAACAGGACTTGGTACTTAGTACCTAGTAATTTACTACTGGTCCAGTGGACTACCTAGTACCAGTGGTACCTAACACTACAACCAACAAGACATTACCAGTGCTGGGGTGCAGTGTAGCAGTACTGTCCAAGGTTTGTAGGGGAGAATAAATTCGGGAAAATCGCGAAAATATTTCTTTTCTGGGTTTCCCACCTTCAAATCCACCATTACCACACCAACGGAGTCCCAATTACACCGAGGTCCTCAACCACGGAATTACTGAGCTCTAGGAGTTCCCCGCTTGAAATACCAGGTAGTGAACATTGCAACAATCGAAAGCGAAAGAGCCGAGAAAGCCGAAATCCGAGGATAATGCCACCTAGTAGTGCGCTCTCGCTCTCCCCACCCCCACATCTAGTATGGATGTATATCCCCCCCCCAATACCCTCCTCTAATACTATCACAATAAATCTAGACCCTCCAACCAAGATTACAATGCTATATAGTAGTTAGTAGTGCATATATATACAGCCCTTCTCTCTTCCACCAACAAACATACAGTCAGAATAACAATGACAATATTCACCTCGCCACATCCACCACTCACATACCCAACCAATCTGACAATATGGGAATGGCTCTTTGAACCCTCGCTCTCGGCGGCATCACCATTCCGCAAAGAAGTAGGAGAAGAAGGATGCCCATCACAGCCCGAAGAAGCATCGGGGGGATATGTCAACGCAGTCACGCAGGAGTCGCTGTCATTCGAGCAGGTTCGGCAGCACGCGATACGTCTGTCGCAGGCACTACACACGACATATGGGATTGGGGAGGGTGATACAGTGACGCTGTTCAGTACGAACACGATCTGGTACCCCGTCGCGATGTGGGCGGTGTTGCGGTTGGGAGGAAGGGTGAATGGGGCGAGTCCGGCGTACACGGTGGAGGAGATGGTGCATGCGATGAAGACGGCAAGGACGAAGCTGGTGTTCACGCTGGTGCAGGCCGTTGGGGGGGTGAGCGAGGCGGCGGAGAAGGCGGGGCTGGGGAGGGAGAGGGTGCTGGTACTTGACGGTGGTGCTGATAATAGGACTACAGCGGGAAGAAGAGGAGTAGTCAGTTTGCAGGATTTGTTGGAGGCGGAAGGCCAAAGAGGCGAGGAAGACGACATCCTCCCGCACTGGAGGATAGGGGCAGGCAAGACGAACAAGGAGGTGTGTGGGTTCTTGAACTTCTCGTCGGGGACGACAGGGCTGCCGAAGGCGGTGATGCTGAGCCACCACAATGTCATAGCGCAATGCATGCAACTGCGGCAGCTGCAGGTGAAGCCGGACAGCGGCAAGAGGTATTCGATTCTGGCGGTGATGCCGCTGTTTCACATCACGGGACTGGTCAGGTTCTGTACGTATCCCGTGCTGATGAATGGGTATAGCTATATGCTGCCGAAGTACACGCTGAAGGGGATGCTGGAGGCCATCTGTGCATACCAGATCGAGGAGCTGATTCTCGTGCCGCCGATCCTGATCAGGTTGGTGCGGGACGCGATCGTGCAGCAGTACGACTTGACACACGTGAAGAGATGGAGCAGCGGAAGCGCGCCGATTGCGCCCGAGGTGATCAAAGCGCTGCAAGCAAAGTTCCCGTGGACGGGCTTCAGGCAGGGGTACGGCGCGACCGAGAGCACGGCATGCATCACCTGCCATCCGCCCAGTCATTTTGACTACAAGTATGCGACAGCGGGCGGAAAGCTGGTGGCAAACACGGAGGCGAAAGTGTTGTCGCTGGAGGAGGATGGCAGGAGGGAGTTGGGCATAGGGGAGACGGGAGAGATATGTGCTCGGGGACCGCAGATTGCGATGGGATACCTGGACAATGAGGAAGCGACAAGGGAGACGTTCCAGGACGGCTGGCTGCATACAGGAGACGTGGGCCATTTCGACGCAGAAGGGCTGGTGCACGTGGAGGACCGGATCAAGGAAATGATCAAGGTCAAGGGCCTGCAGGTGCCCCCGGCAGAGCTCGAAGACTTGTTGCTCGGGCATGAGATGGTAGAGGACTGTGCGGTGACGGGGGTGAGGGACGAGTGGGCAGGTGAAAGACCAAAGGCGTTTGTGGTGGTGAAAAGAGGCATTGCGGAAAATGAAGCAACCGGGAGGATGCTGCTGGAATATGTCAGGCAGAACAAGGTGCGGTACAAATGGCTGGTGGAAGTGGAATTCGTGGACGAGGTGCCGAAGAATGCGACAGGCAAGTTGCTGAGGAGGGTGCTGAAGTTGAGGGAGAAGGAAGGGGGCCAGGCAGGACTGAGGGTGAGAGAGCACGAGAAATCGAGACTGTGAGAGAGAGCATGAGAAAGCGAGACTGTGAGAGAGAGCATGAGAAAGCGAGACTGTAAAAGAGAGCACGAGAAAGCGAGACGGTGAAAGAGGTGCGGGTGTGGTGGGCGACTGTCAACAGCGTCAAGAGCTTTAAAGCATAGACAAATATATAGACAGTGGGGCGGCGATATTGGATGGTGAGCCTTGGCATTGAGAATTCTGTACAGACGACGCCGGAGGGATGCAAGTGTCGCCGCGCAGACACAGGCGGTACCAAAATGCAGAAGTATTCCGTTATATCCTGAACGACAGCATCGCACCTTGCCAATAATGCCGACCGTATGATATTCCCTGGCCAGTTGGATGCCGGCGGCGGGCAAGCCAAAGCACGCTCACGCAAGCAGCATCTTCCGCGGATCTTCTATGTACTCCTGTGCAGGGGTCAGCGGATTTGCAAGAGAAGACGCATTGATTGGTCTCGTTACCTTGATCTTGACCAAGTAGGTTACTGCTTCTCTGCCGTCAAGCAGGCGGTGGTCGTACGTGAGAGCCAGGTACATCATCTGCAAGGGTTAGGCATGACAACAAATAGTAGTAGTAGCAGACGCGGGGGACGGGGGACGTGGGTGAGTTGATACGTACAGGCCTGATTTCTATTTTGCCATTGTGAACAACGGCACGCTCCTTGATGGCGTGGAGGCCAAGCACGGCGGTCTGGGGAAGGTTGATGATTGGTGTTCCCATCATGGAGCCGAAGACACCGCCGTTGCTGATGGTAAAGGTGCCGCCGGCCATGTCTTCGATGGTGAGCTTGCCGTCCCGAGCCTGAAAAGACATGATCAGTAAGTAATAAGAAGGAGGAGAGAAGAAGGAGAGAAGGAGAGAAGAAGAAGGAGAGAAGAAGAAGGAGAGAAGAAGAAGGAGAGAAGAAGAAGGAGAGAAGAAGAAGGAGAGAAGAAGAAGGAGAGAAGAAGAAGAAGAAGAAGCACAGGCGCGGGGCCAAGCGAGAACAAGGGCTCTCACCTTCTTGCCAAGATTAGCAATCTCTTGCTCGATCTCGACCATGCTCAGGCTCTCGGCATTGCGAACAACGGGTGTGACAAGCCCCTTGGGCGTGGAGACGGCGACGGAGATGTCGACATAGTCGCGGTAGACAATGGTGTCGCCGCCGCCGGGGCCTTCGATCGAAGCATTGACGGCGGGAACCGACTTCATTGCCAAGACACTGGCGAGGGAAAAGGCAGACATGAAGCCGAGCTTGACACCGGTCTCCTTGAGGACCTCGTCCTTGTACAGCTTGCGGAATTCCATGATCGACGACATGTCGACCTCGTTGAAGGTGGTCAGCGAGGCGGCAGTGTTTTGTGACTGCTTGAGCCGCTCAGCTATCCTCAGCCGCATCCGGTTCATTTTGACCTGTGTCATGTCAGCGGCAGTTTAGACCAAGTAGGGGCAGTGGGCGCGTCGGCTGACTCTGTTCTCGTTTCTGCTGCCCTTGCCGAAGGGCGAAGCGACGCTGTCATCCTTCTTGGCCGCCTTGGCTTCATCCTTGGAAGGTGCCGGCTTCTCTGCTTGCTTGGGCGGGGGCGGGGGGGGTGGCGGGGCAGCTGCCTCTTTCTTCGGTGCCTCCTTCGTCGCTTCCTCTTTCTTGGGCTCTGGTGCTGGCGCGGCAGGCGCCTCGGCCTTGGCCTCGGTGGCTGCCGCCCCGCCGCCCTCGCCAGGCTCGATCTTGGCGAGATCCTGGCCGACGACGACGGTGTCGCCCTCGCTCACCAGCAGCTCCGTGATGACGCCAGCCTGGGGGGCGGTGACTGACACGTCGATCTTGTCGGTCTCGATGGACGCGATCTCCTCGTCCTGCTCGACATGGTCGCCAACCTGTTTCAGGAAGCTGCTCAACGTGCCTTCCGAAATTGACTCGGCCATGGGTGGCACCTGCACGACCGTCTCATACTGCATTGGGGAGGAGCTGAACTGCTGCATCTGCATCTGCATCTGCATCCTTTGTGCAGAGCAAGATGTTGGCATGGTGAGGCGCAGGGCTGCAAGAGATGTGCATCTTGCGTAGCTTGGTGACGAGGCCGACCGCAGAGCACTGTACGAGCGCAGACTGAGGGCAGGTGCACGGCGAGCAGCACCAATGCCGCTGGCCACAACGGGCAACTTCCGTACTCGCAGGCTTGCCATGGCTGAGCGGTAGCTGGTGCGATGGCAGCGGTGGAGAGCAGGTACTGGGCAGCAGATAGCGGGTGTGATATGATAGTGCAGTAAAGCGGAGGCTGTAACAGCCAACCAGCCGAAGCTCTGCTTAAGCTCAGCTGCAATTCACCGGCGCAGTAGGTGGAAGCATGCAATAAAGCAGCTAGTGCCGGACAGGCCAGGGGCAACAAACACGCAAACCGTGGGCAAGGAAAGGCAGGACTGCGGTGTGTGAATGAACGAGGTACTGCTACTGCTACTGCTACTGCTAATGCTGGTGCTGCTGCTGCGGCAATTTGCGCCGGTTGGAGAACTTGTTCGTAGAGCTCCCCCCCGTTTTTGCCGCTCCCAGTCTCCGCCATTTCGCTGGGGGCTGCTTGGTCTAGAGCTGGGTAGCAAAGCGGGCAAACATGCCAAGCCGTGCGAGCTCCATCGCGCCCGGGCCACACCCAATCGACGGTGTCCAATTACCGCAGCTACTTTTGCTCGCCTTCGACGCGGGAAAGTACGACCGCTGCAACCGGCTGCTGGGCGACGAGAGCTCTTCAGCTGACTGAAGACGACTGCATGCCGGCGGCCGTGCCTATCGAGTGCCATAGCTGAGTCGACAGCGTGTGGGCGCTTCTCCTACCCCCTTCGGCCCGCAAAACCGCCGCGATGTCCGGCACCGTCACTACCCACGTCAAGGCCGTCAGGTACGCAGAAGAAGACGAAGAAGGAGAAGGAACGACCGAGAGACGCAATGTGAAATGCACCTGCTGACTACCGGCGCCGCTACTAGGTCCCTCTACCGACGCTCCCTTAGGCTGGCTCTCGACTGGGCCGTGCAGCGGAATCTCTGGCGCGGCCAAGCTGTCTATATCCGTTCTCTGTTTGATGCCAACCGAAATGTCCACGATCCCCGACGGCAAAGAGTGCGTTGTTGCTCCTTCCCACTCCTTCTCACCCCCTCTCACCCCCTCTTACCCCCTCTCACCCCCTCTCACCCCTCCCCACTACGTCAATGCAGCTGCAAGCAAGCAAGCAAGCATGGCAGGAGCAAAGCTGACCGCGGGCGTGGCACAGATTCTCTTCAGCGAGACAGAGAAGCTGCTAGAAAAGTGGAAGCACCCCGATCCCTATAGGCCGCCCACTGCTCCTGGCGGATCCAAGTACGAGAGGAATCTGCCGGCACCGGATCTGCCGCCGCCGTCGAGGGAAGACATACGGAGGCTGTAGGCTGGCTGTGTGGATGGAGGAGAGACGAGGGAAGGCGGTACAAGACCCCAGGGCGCTGCCCTGTTGTACATATGGAGATGATTGATTGCAATACCCGAGTTGTGTACCCGCCCATTCCTCCATGCATCCATTGACCTATTCATCCATTGACCTATTCATCCATTGATCTATTCATCCATTGATCTATTCATCTATTTATCCATTTATCTATTCCATTTATCTATTTATCCATTCATCCATTTATCTATTCATCCATTCATTCATTTATCTATTCATCTATTGATCCATTGATCTATTCATCCATTCCTCCATGCATCCATTGATCTATTCATCTATTGATCTATTCATCCATTAACCTATTTATCCATTGACCTTTTTATCTATTCATCCATTCATCCATTGATCTATTCATCCATTCATCGACCCATCCTTGGACTCAAAGCTTGTTCGTTGCATAAGGCATCGGTCAACCGATCGATCGATCGATCGATCAATTGCTGATCAGGAAGCAGCTAAGCCAAATAGACGAGGGCATCTTTGCCCTTCACCCCGCCGCCCAGTTTGTCGATCCTCTCACCTTCACCTGGACGAATAGAAATACATCTCTCTACCTGCACGTGCTGTTGTGTTGTTGATTCTACGCACGTTAGTAAAGCGGAAAGATGAAAACATCATCGGGTCAGTCTCGACGCGATGATGCCATTGATCTGTTGTTTTGATTCTACACGCGTTGGCGAAACAGAAAGATGTCAAAAAAACATAGGGCCAGTCTCGACGCGATGATGCCATTGATCTGTTGTTTTGATTCTACACGCGTTGGCGAAACAGGAAGATGTCAAAAAAACATAGGGCCAGTCTCAACGTGATGATACCATTGATTCTGGGGGATATCATATTGCACACACTATTATGTTATTAATTCCCTATATGGTAGTAAAACGGAAAGACGAAAACACCATCGGGTTGGTCTCAATACGATAATACCATTAATTCTGGGGTATACTATTTGTACACACTGTTGGGCTAGTAAAACAGAAAGGTCCCAACATTATCAGGTCAATCTCAACGAGATGATGCCATTGATTCCGGGGTATGCAATGTTGCACGCGCTGTTGTTTTGATTCCACACGTGTTGGCCAAAAGGGAAGACGAAAGCAGCAACATACCCAAGAGCTCTCATCGGTCAATCTGCCGGCCAAAAAAAAACAAAAAAACAGCTGGTCAATCTGAATGTGATGCCATTGATTCCGGGGTATGTCATGTATCTAATGGTTCATCATCATTCCGATGAGCGCCACGCACAGCCGCGACGGGCTCTGCGCAAAAAGGTCGCGTGTCTCGTACTTGCCCATCCCATCCACCCCTATCCATACCATTCGTGACGATACGAGGATTGCGTGGATGCAGTGTACAACCCTAAAAAGCAATTCTGAAAGACTCATTCAATGGCATTGGCCCCAGTCCCGAACCCCGTTGTGATCGCATGTCGTCAAACTCCTCGAGAAAACCCATTCCAGATACAAGAAAAGCAAGGCATTTACAGCTCTTGGCTGGGGTTCTTGCCCTTGGAAGTCTTCTTGGGGAGAAGGTCTGCAAGATCATCAGCATACACGCCACGTCAGACAGCATCGATCGAGTCAACATACTCTGGTGAATGTTGGGGAGCACACCACCCTGGGCGATTGTGACGTGACCAAGCAACTTGTTCAACTCCTCATCGTTTCGGATGGCGAGCTGGAGATGGCGAGGGATGATACGGGTCTTCTTGTTGTCACGAGCAGCGTTGCCAGCCAACTCGAGAATCTCAGCAGCCAGGTACTCAAGCACAGCAGCCAGGTAGACAGGAGCACCAGCACCGACACGCTGAGCGTAGTTGCCCTTGCGCAAGAGACGGTGCACACGGCCAACAGGGAAGGCGAGACCAGCCTTGGAAGATCG
Organism: Chaetothyriales sp. CBS 132003; assembly: GCA_003709865.1. Lineage (NCBI taxonomy): Eukaryota > Fungi > Ascomycota > Eurotiomycetes > Chaetothyriales > Chaetothyriales sp. CBS 132003. The sequence goes on along the minus strand of QRBJ01000028.1, from coordinate 105,709 downwards.
GCTGTGATGGCCCAAGTCAGCACGCGTTATTCAGCGTCTAAGACGCGTCTTGAAAGCGCAAAACAAAGAGTCGTAATGCAACGATCCCAAGGGCAGAGACTTACGATTGAGCGCTCTTGGAGCCAGAGGCCTTGCCGCCAGATTTGCCGCCAGTCATTTTGAATGTGTTGTGTGGGGTTTGGATTTGCTTCAAAGGGCAAAAAAAAGCGATGAGACTTGTAAGAGTGGATGGACTCAAAAAGTCGATGGACAGATGCAGCTAGTTGGATGGATGAAGAGAAGGCGGAAAAGGAATTGGTGATGGGAGGGAGAAGCAAGCAATTATATGACCGACGCCGGGCTGACGAGCGGGCGGCCGATGCACGCACAGATCAACCCGCGCGAGTGATCGGGCCTGGGAGAGGTGGCGGCTGCCTTCCAGATCAGAGCCAATGGCAGGGCAGAATCAGAAAACTGCGTCTGCCTGACGAGAATTTCAGGTGCCCGCTCCCGCCAAGAACGGTGCAATTTCAGTCAGGCTGATTAGCGGTATCGCGGAATCGCTCGGAAAACACGATTTTGCAGAACAGGCACCCCTCGTAACCTTCCTAATCAGGTCTACCGCCGTCTGCCTCCTGGCAACGATTGGCTCGACACTTATCTCTGTAAGGAGTTGGCCAGATCATACGGCGCGGTATCGTTGCGTCAGACGTGGCCGCCCGCCACGCTTGATCAACGCCCAAGCACGATCAACCCGCCTGCACCTCCGTCCACTATAAGTCTTCTCTCACTTCCCCGACTTCGCCGCTTCTCTCCTTCTTCCTTCATCCATCCACAACTCCATCCAGCCCATCGCTCATACTTTGAGATTTATCTCATAAACTCTTCCTCAATCCCAAACTTCGCTCTTTGCCTATTCTCACATTATCGACACCGCGCAAATGGCTCCCAAGGCTGCTGAGAAGAAGCCCACCACTGGTGGCAAGGCCCCCGCCGGCAAGGCTCCCGCCGCCGAGAAGAAGGAGGCTGGCAAGAAGACGGCCGCTGCCCCATCTGGCGACAAGAAGAAGCGCGGCAAGACCAGGAAGGAGACCTACTCCTCGTACATCTACAAAGGTAAGTCCAATCCAGCCGCGTCGTCGATCAGCGCGCGTCCATCATCGTGTGGTCCATCTCCGATATCCGTCGGCCGTCACCCAAGATGGGTCAAAGTTCAAAAGGCTGACGTGTCTTTTTCTAGTCCTCAAGCAGGTCCACCCCGACACTGGTATTTCCAACCGTGCCATGTCGATCCTGAACTCTTTCGTCAATGGTAAGTGTCTGAATATAAGGCAGTAATTCTGCTTTTAATAAAACATTGTTTATCTGACCCGTTCATTAGACATCTTCGAGCGTGTTGCCACTGAGGCTTCCAAGCTTGCTGCCTACAACAAGAAGTCAACCATCTCTTCGCGAGAGATCCAGACTTCAGTTCGACTCATCCTGCCCGGTGAGCTTGCCAAGCACGCCGTGTCTGAGGGCACCAAGGCCGTCACCAAGTACTCGTCGCAGTCCAAGTAGATGTGACACATTGCTTGTCATGTCTGTCTTCTGAGTTTCTTGTGCTTCTTTGCAATGGGGTTGATGGGTGGCATGGGATACCAACGGTGTTATTTTGAACTGGGAATCGCTCCCGATTTACGAACGCGTCATGGGCATGGGTTTGGGATGATGAGAGCACACTCTGCACGCTCCGTCACGATGCTACTGCGGTTTTCTCGCAGCTTGACGAAATGGTGATTGCTCAAGTTGCGCTTGTACAATATTGACATCACCATGGCGAGCGGATGAAGCATGATCTGAAGTGGCCGTCTGCCAGCCGCAGTCGCAGTAGAAGCGGCACATCAGACAGCGCAAATTCAAAGCGTGAAAGTCTACCTTTCTTTTTTTGCATTTTCTGCTCTCTTGTGCACACTCGGTGCTGTGATGGCAGTCGCATTGGGCCATAGTCGTATTCGGGTGTCTGTTGTTTTGATCCGTCACACGCGCTTTGACACGCTAAAAACCAAGCGGCCGGTAGGGTTGGAACACGCATCAACAGCAATCTTGTAAGCTCAATTGTTTGGATGCTAGTGGAATGCGAGGAAAGGCAATGTAATCTTACGTGTAGTGTGGGCTTCAATCCATCCATTCCTTGATCAACTCATCATCATGCCCGGAGAGTTACAGGCTCGTCATGACTATGGGTGGGCGAATCTTTCTTCGCGGGTAGCAGCACAACAATATCCACGTCTGCATTTGCATCTGCATCTGCATTTGACATCGTCTGCTCTCCTTCTGTCCTCTTGTTGCTCTGGCTGCTGCTGTTGTTATTGTCGTCCTTGAGCTCGTCGTCCATGGCCCGCACGTTGGTGCCTTCGACGTCTCTGGTCTCCTCGTCGCCGCGCACGGTGACGCCGTCGTCGTCGTCGTCCTCGTCGAGCACCTGCACCTCGTCGACCGCGCCCTCGCGCTCCTTGCCCTCGCCAGCGCGCAGGCCGCTGGTGTGCGGGGGTTCCTTGTCGTAGACGTGCACGATGCCCTTGCCCTTGACGTTCTTGACCCGCTGCTTCCAGTCCTGCCAGTCGTCTTCGTCACGGATCAGGAAGCCGATCAGCATGGACGGGTCCATCTCCTGGATGCGTAGGCCGCGGAGCCGCCGGGTGTGGAAGCTGTCGAGCTCCTCACGCGTGTAGTCGGATGGGTTGCTGTAGTGGGCTAAGGCTGGACGGGTCTCGTGCGGGTCAAGGTAGAGGAAGAGCGAGTCTTGGTGGCCGACAAAGTAGTGCGACGACGACGGCCGGCCGCCGGCAATGCCGACTGATTGCGGGAAGGTCAGTGTGGATTTGAGCGCCTCGTGGTACACGGGCGTGATGCGGTCGATGCCCAGGCGCACGGCCAGGAGGATGAGTGTTGGCTGCACGGTGCTATTGGCGCTGTCGGGCGAGCTGGGAGAGGGCGACGACGACGAAGGCGACGGCGAAGAAAAAGAAGAAGAAGAAGAAGAAGAAGAAGAAGCGATGCTTCGGAAGCGGTTTTCATAGACTTCGCTGCCATTTTGCGCAGCGTACACACGCAGGTTGCACATCGGAAGCGACAGGTTGGCTGATGCGAGGCCGGCGATGCACGAGGCTGTGGCCGATGGTCCAAACCACTGGCCCGGGTGGACGTTGCACGAGGTGGCGCCGTGGGAAACAAAGTTGTGGATGGAGAAGGGAGCCAGGGGGGAGTCGGCAAAGAGGGCAATGATGCCGGCTTCAGAGGGGGTGGTGGAAGATGCCGGGGATTGGGATTCGCCGTGGTCCGGGGGCAGGGAGGGAGGAGGCAGCGGCTGTGATTGAAGATCAGAGCATGCTGGTGCTGGTGCTGCTGTTGCTGGTGCTGCTATTGCTGTTGCTGGTGCTGCTGGAAGCGGCGATGGCGGAGGCAGCGGTGTTTCTGAGCGTGAGGAGCTGAGCACGCTGGGCCTTCGCCATTGGCGGCCCAGATGGAGCATGATAAGGGCGTTGGCCAGCAGGGACTGGCCAGACCGCACCATGCAGCCCCAGCCAGTGTCGCTGCTGAAGCCGTCGCGCTCTCCAAAGTTGCGCAGCCGTACAGACAGTGTCAGGCCCGCTGACGGCTCCTGAGAGCGGGGGATTGGCGGGAAGTTGGAGCGATATGTCATCCACGCCCGTGACTCGAAGTCCTCCAGGAAGGGCAACGGCCATCCGCCGTCAGCTGGGTCGTTGGACACCGAGGGCACGTTGTCGCCAGAGATGGGCTGGCCGTCGTCAAAGCTGCTCGGCCGTGGCTTGGCGGGGTGTAGTGAGTCTTCCAGTACCGACGTCGCCGTATCCGAGGGGCAGTGTGAGGACGAGTCGACGGACGAAGACTCGATCTCCACAACGTCTTCATGATCCGTTGTCGACACTGCCTTGGGTGGTGTTGCCGCGTACTCTTGGCCCAGGAACCATATCGACGTGCCAGACTCGTCGTATTTGGGTTGCGGGTCGTAGAAAAGCCGCACGAAGCGCTTGTAGTCAACACCGCCCATCATGTCGCTCTTAAATATGGCTGAAGGTGAAGGTGGGGGAGGCCCGGGCAGGGTAGGCGTCCCCCGGGACAGACGGAGAGATGCTGTCTAGCAGGCCAGATGGGCGGCTTCTTCGGCCGTGGAGCCGCTGGCCGTGCTTCTGGTTGTGGGGCGGTCAAACAGCCAGTGCGGAGAGCGGCGGCCAGGTGGGCGACAGTGACCGTGCGGGCAATGGCGGTGGCGGTGACGGTGGCGATCAATGCTGTGTGATGCAGATGGATGGATGGATGGATGGATGGATGGATGGATGACTTACGAGCCTTCGGAGGCCGGCACTGTAGTACTGTGGCACTGTGGCAGTGTAGCACTGTGGTACTCTAGTTAGCCTTACGCAGTCGCCGGCGACCAGAGGGCCGTTGCAGGCAGCACTCCGATGGCAGTGGACGCATTCGCAGCCGCAGTCCTCTGAGGGGCGATCAGCCTCCGGGCCTTGCCATCGCGGCTCCGGGGTGCCCTAGAAGGGCACCCCGCCTATTAGACACGCGCATCGGCCCTCCGTCTGCCCCCCATTTTGGCCCTCCGTCTGCCCCCCGTTTTGGCCCTCCGCCTGCTCCCCATTTGCCCCCCATTTGCCCTCCCATTTGCCCCCATTTGCCCCCCCGTTTGCCCCCCCCCGTTTGGCCCCCCCGCAAGCTGGGAGTCATCCATTTTTGCCATTGTTCTATCTAATTCCTCTCCTGATTCTTTCGTGCCAGTGGGTCATTGCCTGGCGTATTAGAGTATTGGAGTACTGGAGTATTGGTGTGTAGCAGTGGACTGACACGGCCGCCCGCCATGCGTAGTCGCTTCCTTACTTGATCGCCATTTCATCCCTCCCTTCCATCCCCCCCATCCACTCGGCAGCATGGGCGGCAAGCACCGGGCCCAGGCTCATCAAAAGAGCAAGAAGAGCGCCAGGGCCGGCAAGAAAAGCTCTTCGTCGTCTGAGAGGCAGTCAGGCCCCAATACTATGTCTGGTACAGTGGTCTGGTCTGGTCCAGTGGCTGCTCAGCGTCTGGCTAACCTCATCTATAGCCCATCACCTCTATGCCGCTGCGCTGCGTCCTACGATGAGCGGCTTCTCTAGCTCTCCATCGCCCCATAATGGGTTCAGCATGGCCCAGGAGGCACGCAATACCGAGAGACACAGCAGTGGGCGGGCCAATATCCCACTCAGAGCCAACGCCGTCTCCTTTGTCAGTGCAGGCCATTTGGTCCGCGAGGAGCCCCAATCTTCGGGCCAAGAAGACCAAGCACAGGAAGCAGAGAGGTCGCAGCGGCCGGAACCGGTCGATGGACAAGTCGATGGACAAGTCGATGGACAAGTCGATGGACAAGTCGCTAAGCCGCATCTCCCTGTGGTCGGCTCAGAAGAAGACCCTCCGGCAGACAACCATCTTTCCACGCCAAACGATGCACCATTACCTCTGCCATCTGCCACGGCCCTGGAGCGGCCAGAAGAACCGCCAGAGGCAACACCAGACCAGGGCCTCGACTCCAGCTGCTCATCCGAGGGAGAAGAGATCCTCTTCCAAGGGAGAACGAAGCAGACAAGCAAGACCATCTCAAGCACCCCCAACCCACCTTCCCGTAGCACTCCGCGCGAACCGCTATCTCCCCCATCCTCTCGGAAAGCCAGCCTAAATCGAGCTTCAGGACCCAGGAAGAGTCGTGTCAACCACCCTCTGTACGTTTCAGACGAGGAAGAAGCCATCATGCGCGATTACATTGCAAATATGGCGGTCGAGGATGACGATGATCATGGCGACGACAACAATGATCATCATCCTCATGGCGACGACAACAATGATCATCATCATCATGGCAACGACGATTACCAAGACAGCTCTGCCGGCAAACCGTCTCGTCGAACCCAAACATTCCGCTTTTACAAGGGCGCCGGCGACGAGAATGCCAAAGTCCAGACACAGTCCAAGCTGGTCAAGAAGGCCGTCTCGCATCAAGTCGACGAAGCTGCCGACTGGGACTCGGCAGATCTGCATGACTTTGACCAACTGGCCACCACAGATGAAGACATTGACGAGATCGGCCAAGTTTTGCGCCATCGTGACCGACCCAGTGGTGCTCAGTACTTGGTAACGCCACTCGCAAAAGGTGTCGACGATGCAAAGTGGATCCTGCATTCCAAACTCACTTCATCTACCGCCGTTGGCAAAATTCAAGCATACCACGAGACCATGAGAATGAGAGTTGAGGCGGAAGAAGACATACTCAACTCGTCGTCGTCATCGTGCGATGACGACGATGCCTTGGACGATCTTATCGGTGACATCGAATCTGAAGACGCCGAAAACGCCGAGATTATAGCTCGCACGGCCAGGATGACTGACGAGCACTTGGCTCGAGCTCTCGCCAAACAGGAAGAGCTTGGAATCGGCGCTGACCAGCTAGTCCTCTTCGACGGCCAAGAAGGTGAAGAAGATGGCGACATCAGTGACAGATTCAGAGATCGCTCGCACTTTCTGCCCTTCTCTGTGGCCCCGCCAATCTCAATTCGAACTCGAGGCAAGAACAATCGCCGTCAACGAGCCGACTTTCCGTCAGCAGAGGCCTTTGCCGATGCCCTCGATGAGGATCCCTACGCCGGGTTCGATGTCATGGACTTCGAACGTCCTAGCGTCAGACCAAAACGCAAGGGCAAGAAGAACGATTTCGCCTTCGACTTTGACCTATCCGACGATGAGCTTGCCCTGCATATCAAGTCCCAGTGGCAGAAGGATCGCGATAGGAAGGCTGCCAGGAAACGCGAGAAGATGGACCAACTTGAGGCTCAGTTGATCGACGCTGAGGAGCAAAGTCATCCAGCCGCCATCAGGACTGAGATTCGCCGCTTTTTGGTTGACGAGACCGACACGCTCAAGCTTGCTCCCATGCCATCGCATGTTCGCGCCGGTGTCCACCGCTTGGCCAAGAGTCTAAAGCTGGATTCCCGCTCAATGGGCAAGGAGGGCAAGGGTATTGGTCGCTATCCTGTCCTGGCCAAAACGTCCCAGACTCCCCACTACACCATCGACACTGTCTGGCAGGTCGACGCTTTGCTGCAATCCCGCAAGTTCTTCCCCTCCCACGGCGCCAATATCCCCAAGCCGGCCAAAGCTCATAGTGGAAGACGAGGTGGCGGCGTTGCCGACGCCAGCTTGCGTACTGGTGATATTGTCGGCGCAGCCGCTCCGGAATTGGGTGCCGACAACAAAGGTCGCGCAATGCTAGAGAAGATGGGCTGGACAAGTGGCACGGGTATTGGGGCCGACGGCAACAAGGGTCGTCTTCTCGCCATCGAGCAGGTTGTCAAACGTGGCAGGTCAGGCTTGGGCTAGGACCACGCCGGGGGCAGGATGGATTTCGATCGCTATCGGGAGAAGACTACGGATTGCGCTGCTTGTGGTGCATGGGGTGCCTGCTCGTGCACGTGACCTTGTCTCTCGACCCCCTGCCTGCCTGTCTCCAGCTGTGGAAAGTGTGTGTCGGATTGCTGAACGTGTTGACCAGTTGCTCGGCCCGATGTGCTGCCAAAGGCTAGCTGTGTGACCTGTAAACCCATCGCCTGGCGATATTCTTGTGCCTAGAGGACAAGTCTCGTATTCGCCATGTCATATTTTATGAATAAATTCACCCGATTTGGGCATTCGTCTTCTCCTCCAATCACCACCTCCCAAATAACGACCCCAAATGCTTCAAACGGCCACTCAACCATCGCGCATCCCATATGGTTACCTATCTCGTCTAACGCTACTCCCATGCCGCCAACAAATCGGGCAGTCGTTTGCAGTCAGACTGGAATGTTAAATACTCAAGGATTGGAAACCCGGAGGCGAATTGTCTCTACCACAGACCCCCCATATTCATTAATTAATTAGTATCTTACAGCGACACCACACGGCCCAAGCACAGTGCCTAGCATGAAAGTCATCATCGTCGGCGCTGGCATTGCTGGGCCAGCAGTAGCCATTGCCCTCACCAAATGGATGCCTGAAACCCCCAGTATCACCCTTGTCGAACTTCGGTCGCAGCCTTCTACCATCGGAGGTGCAATCGGACTGACCCCCAATGCGCTGCGTGCGCTGCACAGACTCGGCGTGCTACAAGTCATCGAGAAGCACGGCTATGGTGCAAGCGTTGACTGCATCGAGCTCTTCGACTCCCACACAGGCGCCCAGCTCGGACGCATCAATTTTACCACCCCGACCGGTCAAGGACTAGGAGACCCGCCGCTGAAAGGCCGTCGAATCATGAGATCCGATCTGTTGAAGGCGCTCCTAGAGCTCGTGGAGACATTACCCAATGTTGATATCCAGTATGGCCGCAAGATCACAGTAATCCATGAAGACGATCAGCACGTCCTTCTCACCTTTGCCGACGGGGAACCCGAACCCATGCAAGCAGATCTCCTAATCGGCACCGACGGCATCCACTCCAAGGTACGCACCCTCCTCGTCCAACCAGATCGTCAGCCGGAGTACACCGGCCTCGTAGCAGCCTCCGGCTTTACCGAGCTTGCCTCGGATCATTTCCACTGGAAGCAGACCGGCCTCACACAGAGCCAACGCGGCAGCTTCATGAGCAGCATCTACACCCTGGATGGCGACAAGCACTACATTGCGGCCATAATGCAGACCGAAGACGTCAAATCGCGAGACGGTTGGCTGGCCAAGGGTGCCGAACAGGATCAAATCAAGCAGAATGTGCTGGGACGGTTCCAGAGCAAAGCGATACCCTATCTAGCCACGCTGATTGAGAACAGCCACGATTGGAATCTATACCCCGTGTTCAAGCTGGGACCCGGGGGCACATGGAGTACCAAGCGCACCGTTTTGCTGGGAGACGCGGCGCATGCGATGCCGCCACAGGGCGAATCAGCCGCGATTGCACTTGAGGATGCGATTATCTTTGGCCGCGTCATGTCGGTATGCAACAGCAACAATAGCAACCACAACAGCACCAGCAGCACGGTTGATGGACTGCAGGGGAGGTTCACAGCATATGAGCGGATTCGACGACCCAGAACGGATGAGGCATACCAGCAGGCGACTTTTGGTTGGGACACCAACAAGGACTGCAGTTGGTTCCAGCACAAGATGAGGGGATGGCTTACTGTTGTCTTCCTGTGGTGGACGGCTGCCTCGAGGGCCAAGCGGTACAGTGAAGACCTTGCCACTGCCGACCTGGATCTCAGCTAAGTGAGTGATTGTGTGCTCAGTACTACTAGTATTTACAAGTTCATCTGCACAGCGAAACTTGACAGCTCGAGACGAGAGGAAGACAAGAACTCCACCCTTTCGTTTCCTGGTATGCAAATTCCCGATTTGGCTAGCTGAGACTGCATAACCGTGAGTTATAGACCACGCTAGCTGTTTTTGGAGGTATCGGACAGAAGGGTTATTATACACCCTGCCAACCACATCAGAGCTATTTTACTAAGTACCTAGTACAAAAAAAATTGATACGACCTTTCCAAAAGCCCCTGTGCTCCAACAATGAACGCATTTGCTCCAAAAAGTACTCCCGGACACCAACGCCAAGACCGCAATGACTACTTAGTACTTAGTACTCTTGATCGTCAGATAGTAACAATGGGCACCCATAGAAGCGGCCTATGAGGCCAAGGGCGCCGATGAGGTAGTACCAAAGCCGCTGCCACTGTTCATCCGAGTGCTTCTTGTTCGGCACATCATTATGTATCCTGCTCCAAAAATCAAGGAGGTGGCCCACACCGTCCAATCCCACGCAAGAGAAGCTGTTCCGACGGAAACTGATCCATCAGCTGTCAGCCGAAAGCTCCGTCCTGTTTGTGTGTTGGCGATCGCAGCAGTAAGAGTATCACAGGTGTTTATCCTGTGACACACACATACTAGGTACCTACTAGTAGTATATACTTAGTATCAGCATGCTGAATCATGCCTAGATCAGGCAAGATTCCCTGCCTGCCTTTTTAGGGGTATAGGGTTCCCCCCAATCACCGGCGTTCTGGTGGCTGACAATATCCGATAATGCAGATGTCCTAAAGCTCCATAGGACACTTTCAAGTAGAAATTCGGCCAAGTCATTGGAAGTCACCTTCATTGAAATAGTCCATGTCCAACCAATCCTCGTAGGGCTCTTCGGGCATATTTCCGCATCCAATAGGCCATGCCGCTGGTGGGGTCAGACTAACTACATCGATCAGATGATGTTCCGTGTCATGAGGCTGAAACTCTTCGACTGGGACCCCCTCTTGCGTGCTATAATTCTGTTGATGAGGATCTGTTTCCCGGATCAGCTGCACATTCATGCCCTCTAAAGCGCCGTGTAATGGTAATGCTGCTCGTGTGCCTTGTGGTAATGGGGCCTGAAGCTGAACCCCTTCGCCTGGGGCCTCCTCTTGCATGCTGTCATTCTCTTGACGAGGACCTGTTTCCCGGACCAGCTGCGCGATCGCGCTCTCTAGAGCGCTGTCCAATAGCCTCTGCTGATCACTTTCTAACAGTAGTCGTTCTCCCAGGTGATGTCGTAACAGGTGAGAGAGTCGCGGACGAGCCTGGCGAAAATAATAATCAAGAAATCTCTGTATCGCTTCAGGAGACACGGAGTCCACAAAAGGAGTGGAAGGGAGCGGCGTTCCGGGAAAGAGGATCTTGAAGATTTCGAACCACGTCTCCTTTAGGGTCTTGCCCACTGACCGACGTTTGATCAGCTTGGCCTGTTCGGTCGTCATTCTCTCTTCGAATCGTGGGTCTTGGACTTCACAAGCAGGCCGAGCGCGGTTGTGTGCGGAGAGCAATGTTTCTGAATCAAATATATTAAAACAGCTCAGGCAATAGTTGTCGGGTCTCTTGTGAACGCGATATAGGTGCTGTTTAAGACGCGAAATGGTGGTCAGATATATGCTTGAACAACCACGATAATTTTTCTCCAAGAAGTTTTGCTCTGAATATCTCATTGGATCGAGTTTTGCGTACGGACAAGCCAGAAGTCGTCCATCTAGAGAGATTGAAGTCGTGGCTCCTTGGCGTCTCTTACGCCTTGGACCTTCTCGACCGTCCTCGTCCTCGTCGAGGGCTTCACCCGAGGACTGCTGGCGCTTACCACACGAGGTAGCATTCGACTGGTTGCTGCTAGTACCAATATATGTATGAGAAGACGAACCTTGACAGGAAGCCGCGCTAGAATCTGAAGTTGTTGCTACAACGTAAAATTGGTGTTGCATATTTTCATCGCGATAATCTGTATTTATGTAAGTGTTGATGAGTTCAGCAATGAGCTTGGAGCGGAGCAGTCTCAGCAAGGGGTCCAGATTAGCCTCCCAATCCTCTGCCAATTCGTCCGAATCCATCGACCCCATAAATGAGAGCTCTCCATCGGAAGGATACAAAGGCTGAGGACTCTGTTGTCCACGTCTGACCCTAGCTGCAGCTGTCTCTGAACCCGTCGTAGTTGATGCTGTCTTGTGTGGTATATCGCCAACTACCGGGCGTTTGTATTCAGATTTGTCCTCGGGAAACGCCAACGCATCTTCTGTTTCGTGGAGTAGGGGATATAAGTATTTCTGGCGGTCCTGATATCTTTCATCTTGGGCAGTCAGTGGTAGATACGGATTTATGGAATTTAAATTGGAGACAGAGCCGTGGTCTGAAGGACTGAAATACCCAGAATCATGCGATTCATTGCTTCTTCTCATGGCCCTCTCCCTTGCAGCAGCACGCTCTTCGCTTTCGAGTTTATCCCGTGCTGCATAATGCTGAGCAAGATCTCTAGGATATCGTCTGCACCAAGTGGTTGGGACCCTGGATCGCTTATCCATATCGTCATCTGGATGTGGGCGTTCAAGGTGCCGCACAAAGTTAAATAGTCTGAGCCAGACCTTCCTAGACTTTGAGCACCCGTGGGAACAGCACCTGAAGATCCTGCTCCCTGGGGTAAGAACGTTGCGTACAGACTTGCAATGTCTATCTCGATTATTGATAGTGGCAAAGCCTTTACGGCTTCTTGGGCATTCAGGAATCTTGCAAAGAAACGACAGCTAATAGCTAGTAGTGTGTTTCCTGGTTGAGATATCAGGCTAAATGTTCTAAGCGCAAAATCATGGAGGAAACTTACTTCAAGTCTAGCAGTGTCTTAACACTCTCTCCACAGTGTTCACGGATCACTTTCTTCCTCCTTTATGCTTTGCGAAGTTCCAATTCGAGTTGGTGTCCAGGTCTCTGGACTGACTTCAATTTGCGTGGGATCCCTACTTTTTTTCGTCTAGATACTTAGTACGTTACCTCTTCCGGCTCGCACTGAGATGATAACGGAACCGGGTTGTAGCTTGGTCTCTCCGAGTTCATTTCGGTTGGCGGGCGGGTCATATGAACTGGTAGTTTCTATCCTATCTGTTGATTAATTAGCGAAGGTAGGAGCCCTTGAATAATAAGAGTGCTGCGCTGGGTTAATGACGAATGTATAGGACTCTCGATACAGCATGCGGTAGGTTGATTCTGGCAAAAGAAGACGGTATCTGGAAGACTTTGTGCTATAGAAAGACATTACTGGTGCACTAGCAGGCTAGGGCACAACTGTGAACTCGGCTGTTTCCCGCATCTCTCATTGGTTCATTTGAAAGTAGCCAAAGAGCCGCACAGCACATGCTCGAGGTAGCTGAAGATAATGGGACGCTACGCTTCACGTGTTGAGTACCATATCAGAATAGTGCGCGAAAGACCGCAGGGTGGATGAAATAACCCGCTGCTACGTTCGCACAAAATCCTAACGTACAAATCCACATGTAGAGCCGAGGACCCGCGTACAGTACCTTGTACACCGGCAACTCGATCGTCCACATGATCAACAGTTCGGAGTTAATGTCGGCTGTGACCTGTGCGAGGATAGAGGGAGTGCAAACTCAGTAGGTCGATTGTAACCCATGCATAAAAAAAGAGTGCAGGGAAAATATCTTCGCGACCAAGGTTTTTGATTTTGGGATCCAATCCAACAAGGCTAAGTACTAAGGTCTACAATACATACAAATTCTAGACTTTTACCAAGTCGGTATCATAGTACTTGTAAGTACTAGATCTGTCTAGATAGCAATACCACAGTCCATCACAATATTCTGGCCTGTGATACTCTTGGACAGCACCAACGTCTTGACCTGCTGGGCCACATCATCGACATTGGCGAGATCCTTAAGCAGACTCTTCTGCTTGGACCCCTCAATCTTCTCGGGGGGGAACTGACTCCCCCACTCGGTCATCATCAGACCCGGGCTGACGCTATTGCACCGCACGCTCTTGCCGCAAATCGTCGCCAGCCCCTTTGTCAGGTGGATCTCAGCGGCTTTGGTGACGGAGTAGGGTAGCGAGCTGCCGGTGGGCCGCACGCCAGCTAGGGACGCGACGGTGACAAAGGAGCCGCCTTCGGGAGAAGATGACAGGTGCGGCCTGGCCGCGTACAGCAGCCAGAGATGCGACTTGACATTGGCGGCAAAGCAGCGGTCCCAGTCGTCCTCGTTGACTTGCTGCTCGAGGTCGAGAAAGTTGGTGAGGCGGGTCCAGCCGGTGTTGGACACGACGACGTCCAGGCGGCCCATGACCGCCACAGTTTCCTTGACGAGGCGCTCGACTTCGGAGCGTTTCGTCACATCTGCTTGGATGGCGTGAAAGCGCGGCTGCGATGTCGCGTCGCTAGTGCTGTACTGGGCTGGTATGGCGGATGCGGAGGCGATGACCTCGTCGGCCTTTTCCTTGCGGGAGTAGTAGTTCACGACAACGCGGAAGTTGGCTGCTAGTGCTTGGACACAGGCCGCACCGAGGCCTGCTGAGGAGGCCGTAACGAGGGCGACTTTGGGGACGGTGGCCGCCATGGTTTATTGTGGAATGGGTTGATAAAAGGTGGGTGTAGTTCTAGCACCTGAAGATTGCTTCCTAGGGTCTTTATTTATAGCCCACTTGACACTGGAACGTTAAAAAGCCTACCTACTATACTCTTAGAATCACCAGCCTAGAATCGGACTTAACCGGACAGCAATACCAAGTTTGCCATTGCTGTCAAAAAGCTACAGCGGAATGCTTCCGGGAAGGTGGTTCAAAGGCGGAGTGGGGCCGCGTCCCAACTCTTCCGTCGATTTTAAACAGCCATCGCACGGATTTTAACAGCCATCTCGCTTCCGTCTAGATGAAGAATCGACGGGTTCGTTGCCGCGGCCACTGACAATGTAGGTATTACGGCGACTGTTGACACAGACACAAGCGATGGCATCTCACTTTGATACTTTACAATGTAGGTATTACGGCGATTGTTGACACAGACACAAGCGATGACATCCCACTTTGATACTTTACAATGTAGGTATTACGGCGATTGTTGACACAGACACAAGCGATGACATCTCACTTTGATACCTCAGAGCCGTGGAGGAATTTCCTTGCAGCCCAGGCACTTCCGTGTTCGTAGTACTCCTCTTTGGTGATTCCATATTCTCGGACTGTTTGTGGATGGCGACTTGCCAATCGAGCGCCACCAAGCCAAGAGCTTGTGATGGAGTCTGCCGGCTTGCGTACTCTGACAGCCCATTCACTCCGGACTCGTGACCGAAGCTCCTGCTGGACTCGGTCTACGAAGCCTGGGATGTTTGCATTGCCACCCACAACGAGCACATTCGAAAGCAGCGTGGCCTGTATCAGGGGCGGCAAGAGGGCGAGAGACTGCATGACGCAGTCTGCAAGGCCAGGCTGCTTCGAGCCTATATCTGAGGGATTGAAGATAATCTCGGGGATGGTGAAGCGTTCATTGCCCAGCGTCATGGATATCTCCGACTCGGGCGCTGACGCATTGAGCCGTCGTTTTCGAGCAGCAGCGGCAGAAGGGTTGTGTGGTCGCGAAAAGCCTCTGAGCACGTGGATTCCATCCGGTAGGATATAATCTATTCTCACGTCGTCGTCGTCGTCGTCTGCCTGGCTGTCAATCTGCATTTCCGCCCCATGGTCAACGTTGACAGTGCGTCGCTGACCCTTGGCTGCTTTCCGGGCTTTCTCCATGTCGTTTTTGAAATCGAGGCTGGTGAAACACACGTCCTCTTTGATGTCGTTGACGATCTTGGTGTCCTGATGCAAGTCAAAGTACCGAACTGAGATTGTTTCTTTGAGCAGATTTGTGAGGTGCTTGCCGCCAAAATCAAGGCGTCGTATGGCACGCTGCAATGGCCGGCCCTTGAAGGTGGGGACAATAGTGGTGCTTGAGTAGCCGGTGTTAATGACGAGTAAGCACTCCATGGGCAGGTCAGACTGTCCTTGGGGTGGGGTTGACTGGTGGTATTCTTCAAAGAGAGAGTGGAGGTCATTGTATGCATTCAAAGACGGTGCTGTGGCGAGTCAGGGCTTGAAATGACGTAGAAAGTCATTGATGCTCGACTCACCCAGCGCGCGCATATAGCCGCCAAAGCCCCATTCCTCCATGATGATTTCGTCGGCATTCTTCTGGAGAGCAGGCAGAGTATTGGGGTGCTCACCGAATATAAAGGTGGTGTCTTCTGGGTTGGTGATGAGCAAATCCTTGTGAGCAGTCTTGGGATTGAAGAAGGAAAAGTCCCAAATTTCCTTCTGCGCCTCCCAACTCACCACTTGGCCGTGTTCAACAGGGCGGCGGAAGACTGCCTCGCTCCACTGGGTGACGTGCCTGTCCATGTGGGAAGCAATATAGGTCTTTCGGTCACGGGTCTTGACAATGGCATTGGGCACAACGTGGCACGTTGACAATGTCTGCTCATCGGCCTCTAGGCCTTCTGGCGCAAAGCCAGCCTTGATTGAGTAGGCGCCATTGTCGACGACGAAGGAGCGAGATGGGAGCTGAGCGCGGGCTCGAGCCCCTTTGGCGCGTCGCATTCCTCAATAAACTGTCTGCTCATACATTGCGGATCACGTCACGCGATAGTCGTCAGAACATGCAGCATGGATTCGCTACCAAGGGACGAATGTGATGAAGGAAATCAGAGTCAGTTCTTGTGATATGAACACGTTCGTATGGGCCACCGTACTTGGCCCGAATGTTCTTTTAAGGTTAGTGATTACTAACGTTAACCGTGCAGGTGGGGCGGGACATGTTAGGGACTGACAGCCTCGTCTGCAAGAAACTACGTACGCTCTCCTTCGTTTCGCTGCTGGGATCTGCAAATAGCGATGGTGAATGTGGCTACCTGACAATTGATGGTGAATGTAGCTACCTGACAATCGATGGTGAATGTAATAGCTAATTAATTAATTACCTGACAATCGATGACCTTGATAGGGCTGCTGAGATTTGCCTCTAACTGTTCTGTCATACAAGCCTGGCGGACATCACCGTGGGCCAATGGGGAAAAAAATCCAAGGTCATACATACGGGGCTTATGTGTTTCCGTCAGTGTATATGCATATTGGCGAAGCGAATTTTACGCAAGCGGCGAGTGGCGCTGCAGGAAACGATTAGTCGTACTGTGGCCTTCAGCGGTGTCCCTAAACAGGCCGTAGCATCCTGCATGATCACTCGCCCATCATGTCGAAGCAGACAGTACTGACCAATGCGAAGCTCTTGGAGCAAGAGCTGGACGAGGGGAGCACATGTGGGTTCTGTAGAATTATCATTGATGAGAGTGGAAAATTCAAGTCTATCGAGCAAGGAAGTGATGCTGAGGCAGCCGGCGCCCAGGAGGAGGGGTTTGTTGTCGACCTCCAAGGCAAAATCATCTCGCCGGCATTCGTCGATGGGCACATGCATATCCTTCTCTTCGGCTCGTCGCTTCAGCAGATAGACGTGGAGCACTGCCGCAGCCTGGGTGAGATCCAGGAGACCATCCGGAAAGGAGCACTGGAGCAAAGCGACGGCCCCCGTGTCATGTGTCGCGGCTGGATGCAGGACGCGACCAAAGGGGTTGCGCTGGCAACAGACCTTGACGAGGTGGACGAACTAAAGAGGCCAATCTACATTACGTCCAAGGATCTCCACTCGACATGGTGCAACACGGCGGCGCTCAAGGAATTGGACATCCAAGACACTGCAGATCCAGAGGGCGGGACGATCCACCGGGATGAAAATGGCAATCCTTCTGGACTGCTGTCAGAAGCGGCAGCGCTGAGTATTGTGTGGCCGTTCCTGGCCAAGAATAGGTCGTTTGAGGAAAACCTATCGTCGGTTCGCGAGGCAATCAAGACGTACAACGCGGCAGGATACACGGGCATGATTGAGATGGCAACGGATGACTTCATCTGGGAGCTCCTGCAGCACCTGCATGCTCATGAGCCCGAGAACTTTACCGTTCGCATGGCCTGCCACAAGCTCGTGTCGCCGGCGGCGAAAGTGGAAGACTGCATTGGCCAAGTGGACAGCGCGATCGCGATGCACGAGAAGTTCAACCGGACCAACTCGCCAGACCTGCACGTGGCAGGGGTCAAGCTGATCCTGGACGGCGTGGTCGACGCGTGCACGGCGGCTCTCTCTCAGCCGTACAACCAGACGACAGGCACGGGCGAGATGCTGTGGCAAGACGAGCACATCTCGGCCGTCGTGGCGCACGCAGACAAAGCCGGGCTCCAATGCGCACTGCACGCCATCGGCGACCGGGCAGTGCGAATTGCGGTAGACGCTCTCGAAGCACATGGCACGCCGGGGCGACGACACCGAATCGAGCATCTCGAGGTGACCAGGCCAGAAGACGCTTTGCGACTGGGCAAGCTCGGGATCACGGCCAGCATCCAGCCCGTGCACTCGGACCCGGCCATTCTCCGGGCATGGCACCAGCTTCTCGGCAAGGAACGGTGCGGGCGCGCGTTTGCATACTCGGAATTCGAAGCGGGTGGGGCCAGGTTGGCGATTGGCACGGACGCGCCCACAGCGCCGCACGAGCCATTCCCGAATTTGCACGTAGCGACGACGAGACGGAGTGGGAGGCAGAACCTGGGCGATGTCAAGGGACTGGGGCCGGTCAACGAGATTGCGCCCCTGGTGACGTTGAAGGCGTTCAAGGCGGCGACGCTGGGCGCCGCAGAGAGCTGTTTCCTCGACGAGGTGACGGGGAGTGTGGAGGAGGGGAAGAGTGCGGATTTTGTGGTGGTGGAACGGTCGGACGAAGGGGAAGAGGGGCTGATGGGGTGGAGAGTGGCTGAGACGTGGTTCAAGGGGAAGAAGGTGTGGACGAGACGTGGTTCAAGGGGAAGTTGTTGACGAGACGCGGTTCAAGGGGAAGTTGTTGACGAGACGCGGTTCAAGGGGAAGAAGGTGTGGACGAGACGTGGTTCAAGGGGAAGTTGTTGACAAGACGCGGTTCAAGGGGAAGAAGGTGTGGACGAGACGCGGTTCAAGGGGAAGTTGTTGACAAGACGCGGTTCAAGGGGGAGAAGGTGTGGACGAGACGTGGTTCAAGGGGAAGTTGTTGACAAGACGCGGTTCAAGGGGAAGAAGGTGTGGACGAGACGCGGTTCAAGGGGAAGTTGTTGACAAGACGCGGTTCAAGGGGGAGAAGGTGTGGACGAGACGCGGTTCAAGGGGAAGTTGTTGACAAGACGCGGTTCAAGGGGAAGTTGTTGACAAGACGCGGTTCAAGGAGAAGGTGTGGATGAGGTAGGGGGTGCTAAAGCATAGAAAACAGCATGTACAGTATTGGCGATGGAAATGGTCGATGTTGCTCTTGCACAGGGTCAGATGTATATCTGCAATACGCTGCTTTTGTATTGGTAGTACACGCGCTCACATGCTACACCGTAGATGGGCTACGAGCTCTAGAGCCGACATCTCCTCTACGGCGACCAACGAGATACTTGACGCTCCCAATGACTGCTGAGATGAACCACAAGATGAAGCTTGCGCTGCAATAGTCGTCCGCGTCAGCAATTCTGGGGCCCATGACCCGACGGACCAACTGGGGACAAGAGGGAGGGAGGGAGGGAGAGATAAGGTCAGCAAACAAAGCCAGCGGCAACTCTCATGCGGTGCCAGCCGGTCGAATGCTCGGGCTCGACGCGGAAATACTTGTTGCACATCAAGCCAGTAAGGGCAGAGAAGAGGATGACAAGGATCCATTCCCAGACGAAGATGGCGGCGACGACAGAGAATGGGACCAAGAAGGTGAAGAAGATGAGCAGGACTAAAGCTGTTATGGCGGCCATAGAGACAACGACAACGGTGTAGACCTGAGGGCGAAATGGTTAGACGAGGCCGACAAAAAGGGGGAAGCGAGACGACGTACCCATGCAGTGCCATCGTACTTGGCACACTGGTCACTCGGCTTGTGGATGTCGGAGGCATAGTAGCCAATGGCAACCACGGCGGCGATGAGCTGCAGAAGGCGGAGGAATGCGAATGAGTATTTGGCAAGGGGTTGGTGGGTCCGCGTTGACTACGAGCAGATCTGGTGCTGCGGCTGCGGCTGCGGCTGCGGCTGCGGCTGCGGTCTAGCGCGAACCCCATCTTTCTGGTTTGCAACAAAGGTTGTGTGAGATTTTGTCAGGAGAGAGATACATGGTAGATGGGGAACAAAGGGGGGGGGTTTATTTAAGGAAAGGGCGAGTGGGGTGAGGCTAGGAATGAATGTAGGAAGGGGCGAGTGGAGTGAGGTGAGGCTGTTTTCGGGAGGAATGAATGCAGGAATGAGTAAAGGGACGAATACAGAATGAAGACAGAATGAAGACAGAATGAAGACAGAATGAAGACAGAATGAAGACAGAATGAAGACAGAATGAATACAGAATGAAGACAGAATGAAGACAGAATGAAGACAGAATGAAGACAGAATGAATACAGAATGAATACAGAATGAATACAGAATGAATACAGGAATGAGCGAAGGAATGAGTGATGGACCGCCTCGATTGACGGCAATCGCAGAGATGCGTTGGAGAGATGACGTTGGAGAGATGACGTTGGAAAGAGTGACATAGCTGTAGCACTTTGAGGCAGGTTGCATGCCTGGCCGAACTCACTGATTCACGCCTGAGGTAATACAGTAGTCGACTACACAAATCATGCACGAGTAACTTTGGGAGTACGTACAACTTACATCATGTGGAGCTCAGCGGGCTGTGGGGCACACCACGCCTGACGTCACTGCGAATGCCGGCGCCCGCATAGTGGGAGATGACACGTGACTCAACTCACTCGGGCGGCTCTATGCTGTCGACGCGTGGTCGATACTGCGCTCTGCGCCGTTGGAGAACTGGAGACCGGGACCATGCATAGCAGAAGTCCCAAGCGTAGCGAGCAGCCAGCCAGTCTGCGGCCAGCACAGATGTGGCGCCGACCAGGTACTCTGGTCACTGACACGGCCACTGGTCACTAACATGGTCGGCAACTGGGCCTGGCATCTTAGGGCTGGCGTGGCGGGCGTGTGCGACAATAGCTAGGATTCCATTCGTGCCGCTTGGGTTTTAGTAAGCGACTGGCAGGGGGTACTCAGCAACCCGATCGGCGTAGTTTGCAAAGTACCGTGACGCGAGGCCAGAACAAGGATGAAACGTCCGCTGTCCGTGGTACAGTCCCGGGCCATCCGCATCCCCCGATTGGGCAGTGGCGAAAGGCGGTCTGGTTTCCGAGGTCCCAGGCGACGAGAGCGGCAGTGAGTGATGGATGAGTGAGCGGTTTGGCGGGCAAGGGGATTGGCACGGCGGCGCTGAAGAATGCGTGCTTCCGTCTCGTCAGCCCCCCAACTTGTCCTCTCCTCTCCTCTCCTCCTGCCGTCTGTTTCTTTGTATAGCTAGAGAGCCTAGGAATTGAGGCTGCTGGCGCCGCTGCCGCCGCCGCCGCCGCCACCGCCACCGCTGCTGCTGCTGCCGTTTCTGCTCGTGGTGTGGAGCCTGCCGCCTGCCGCCTGCCGCCTGCAGGAGCCGGGCCCCGGGGGGTTGCATCGCTCTGCCTAACTAGTCGGCCTTTGGTCGCTGCTTCTAGGCCATCTGGGCCACCGATCCCAGTTCCTTGGCTGCGCCACGCCCAGCGGCTGCCGTAAAGTGCCATCCTGCCGTCGGCCGCCCTATCATTGCCCTGTGATTGCCCTGCTGCCCTGCTGTTGCCTTCTCGTTGCCAGTCAAACGTCAAAACAACGGCACTCCCTTCTCTCCACGCTCTCGCTCTTGCGAGAATTGGCAGCCCGAACAAGCCCAAGGGCCCCAAGGGCGCCCCGAGACACCGCCCGAGGCGCCGCTCCACCGCCGCTCCACCGCCGCTCCGCCGAGAGCAAGACGTCGTCCGCTCTTGACCTGCCTCCTCCATGGCTTGTGCTCGCACCAGAAGAGTTGGGAGACTGCAGACGCCGGATGTAGAGCCATAAGGCACAGCCAACACACCGCCCACGACCGCCGGGCCACGCCACAGCATGGATTTTACAGTGAGTACAGCGCCCTTCGCCCCTCCCCCCTCTGGCTCAGCCCAAGCGCGCAAGCGCGCAAGCGCGCACCACGATGGTCGACGCCAGTGCCCGAGGCGTCTGCCGCTGACCAGCCGGCCACCAGCTCGCCCTCACCCACTTCTGCGAGACCCACGGGCCTCGCTCGATCCTGTGCACCCAAGTGCTGCCGCTCGAGTGCGGCCGCTGCCTGCCGCCGTCGCCCGCCTTGCACCCGCAGTCGTCGACCGAGTCGCTGCGCACGCACGTGCACGACCCGGACGACGCGTCGCATTCGATCCCGTCGCTGCGCCGCCACGACACCAACACCACCCTGCCCACCGACTTCTCCCGCGCCTCCACCACCGTCGACTCCGACCCCGAGTCGGTGTCGATCGAGCGCCACCCCTACTTCAAGGCCTTTCACGCCGACTCGTCGCCCTTTCGCTATGGCCGCGGCCAGAGCGACGCATGTGCCTCGTGCACCTTTACTGTGCCCCACCAAGTCGCATCGAAACTTCCGTCGGGCGCACCGGGCAGCAGCAGGAGCGGGGGCGGGGGCGGCAGTGGCAGTGGCAGTGGCAACAACAACAACAACAGTAACAACAGCAGCAACAACAACAGCAGCAACAACAACAGCAGCAACAACAACAGCAGCAACAACAACAGCAGCAACAACAACAGCAGCAACAACAGCAGCAACAACAACAGCAGCAGCAGCAGCCCACCAGACCGACACACCAACACGGCGCCGGTGCTGCGCTCACGAGAATTCGTCTGCCTCGGCACCGACAGGGCCACGCAGGAGCGGTCGCCCGGCTCAAGCCACGAGCCCAAATCGGCCTCGGCCTCGTCGTCCCTGGACGCCCTCCTCTCGCCACACACCCACACCCATGCGGACGACTGCCACGACCATACCCTCACGTATCTGACGTCCAAATCGCCAGAGTCGCCCCTTACCTATGCCACCCTGCGCAACAGCGTCGTGCGCACGCTGAGCTGCGAGCTGCTGCCGCGCGGCATGTCCGACGGACCCTTCTGCTTCGGCGACAGCACCACCGGCTACACAATCGCCCACAGCTTTCGCTTATCCGACCCCAAGGCCCGTGGCCGGCGTCGCACCTATGCCTTTGTCGCCCTCGCCGGCACCGACGCGTCCCGGGCCTTCAAGGCTTGCCCGCTCATCTGGGACGCCTTCGCCAACCTGGCCAAGAGCATCGAGGCCATGGCCACGCGCAAGCAGGAAGACGCCCGAAGGCAGCAGGAGGAGCAGGAGGCCACCAAGGGCAAGCGCAACTACAGCTCCGCATCCAGCTTCCTCACCAAGCGCCAGGTCGAGCCCGACGGCACCCCGCGGCGCGCCGGCCACACCACCCCGCGCTCGCTCAGCGAAATCGTCGGCGACGACCACATCTTTGCCATCCTCCACCAGTACTTTGTCGCCCTGCTGAAATGCCTCGGTGACCGCTTCGGCGGCCTGCCGCTGGCCGACAACCGGAGCATCTACCACATTCTCGCCGCCGAACAGGCCTTTGCCATCCAGACACCACTCCCAGCCAACACCGCCTCTGTCAAGGCCGACGTGGCCAGCCACGTGGACAAGTCCAGGGACAATTCTGCAACAGCCACGCACCGAAAAGCCCAGCAATCGTTGTCGTCGTCGTCGTCGTCGCCGCCGCCGACGGCGGTCCATGACGACATGGCCCTGCTGAAGAAGCGCGTGAGCCAGGGCTTGAGTCTGCAGTGCGCCCCCATCGCCTACGAAAGCGCCGCCGGACCCACCCAAGTGGTGATGTAGATTGTCACTAACTGGTCGAGGATTGCGTCGATGCTGTGATTGAATGTGAATGAATGTGCATCAAGTCAGACACCGGGGCCAACAAGCAACAAGACACACCGGCCAACAAGCAACAAGACACACCGGCCAACAAGCAACAAGACACACCGGCCAACAAGCGGCAAGACATACCCGCCAACAAGCGACAAGACACCGGCCAACGAGCGACAAGCAACATCTGCAGTAGCTAACGAGCGACAAGCAACATCTGTAGTAGCTAACGAGCGAGTGAGTGAGCGATTATCATGATACCACCATACACCGATGACTTTTTTTAAGGGAGGCAGGTGGGAGCCTTGACTTCTAGGAGGCACTCTGAGCTCTTACTGGACCCGCCCATCTGACTCATTTTCATTGTTTCACTATTAGCTTTTGCGATTTGGCGTTGGGGGAAGAACGGAGGAGGAAGGCTTACCTGAGCGATCCACTGAGGGGGGATGACGTGAGAAAGATCAAAGGGAAGGAGGGCCAAGAAAGCAGCCAGAATACCGCTCCACGACCAGACTTTCTGCTGCATTGGCCCCCCCCCCGAACCGGGCATAGATTTCCAAATATCTCTCAAGGGAGAAGTTGATATGTATGATTAAGTAGGATAATACGACGAGGATGAACAAGAACAACAACAACAACAACAACAACAACAACAACAACAAGAACAAGAACAGCAATAACAACAACAACAACAACAACAACAAGTTGATAGGCAAGCAGCCGGCAGGTGGCAAGTGCTTTGCTCGAGGCAGTTGTGTCGTAAATCAGAGCAGTCGCGTCGTAAATCAGACCAGTGGGGGAAAACGGGGAGTATAGGACCATGATACAATAACGATGAATGATAAATCCAATGCAAAAGATCAATCATCTTAAGAGAGAGGAAAAAAATACCAGGGGTTTCAAATGAGTGTTGGCGCTAGCTCGCTATGATGGTTGACTGTCATATCGTAGTGGCTTAGACTCCCTCCATCTTGCTAACCCCCGTCCAAATCCAATTGGTCTTTTTTGAGTGTTTTCCTCCCCGTGATGACTTGCCCCCCCCCCCCCCCCTCCAGCCCCCAGGTGCCGGATTCCAACCCCATGTGCGCGTCCTGTGACTATTCTTATCGCTGAATTACTGTTCTTGAATCAAGAGCACTCTTGACCTTCGGACTCTATTTCGTGTCTTGATTATTATGAATAGATCATAATGCCAATTGTAAGACCAAAGTTCCTCAATGTTGGCTTTACCGCTCACCCGCCGATATAGGCAGAATTGGATTTATCGAAGGATGGGTGCTGGAAACATCCCATCAACCGTGAGCCATGCATGGACAACTTGGTCTCGGGGCAAGCATAGCCACGTTCTGCGATATAGGGAAGCCAGTTGACTAACCACTCCCTCAGGTTCTTGACCTGCACCAAAACGATCAGCTTTGACCGAAATCATGGTCCAATCCAACACAAATGTCCACAGCAGCACCGCATCATTGTCGATGGTCTGGTTGGCAATGCACTGTGTCTCTCAGTCCAGGACCTAGCAACTGACTTTGATCAACACACCGTCACTTGTGTACTGCAATGTGCTGGCAATCGGCGCCATACCATGAGAACCCGGATAAAGGAAGTCCTCGGTGTGGACTGGAATGATGCTGCTCTCATGAATTGTGTGTTTGAAGGGCCTCGGCTTCGTGATGTCTTGATCGCTGCTGGGGTGAGAGTGAGTGCATCCCAACACGGTCAGGTCGGACCACAGCATGTACAGTTTGCCAGCTATGGTAGCAAGACGCAGGAGGACGATTGGTACGGCGCCAGTATTCCATTTGCGAGAGCAATGGATAATGAGATGGATGTGATCCTGGCGATCAAGGTATGTTTGTTGATATCCCCGTTAGTCTGGTGTCGGTGGCACACCCACGTACTCGGGCGATTTCTTAACCGGCCTCCTTCTCATGACTAGATGAACGGTGAAGCGCTCGCCCATCGCCATGGCTTTCCTGTCCGATCAATCGTCCCTGGTGTACTGGGGGCCCGCTCAGTTAAATGGCTGGATCGCATCACAGTATCCGACCAGGAGAGCCCTTGCTTCTATCAGCAGCGTGACTACAAGATCTTACCACCCGAGGTGTCGGACAAGCAAACGGCGGATGCATTCTGGAGTAAGTTACCATCCATGTTGGAAATGCCCGTCAATGCCTGCGTGGCCAGCCCTGCTTCACACTCAATCGTGCGCCGGTCGGATTCTGGCATGGTAGAAGTCCAGGGATATGCCGTTCCACAGGGACACCAAGGTCCTGTCACGCGAGTGGAGGTTTCGGCTGATGAAGGGAAGACATGGGTTGACGCTCAACTTGACGACGGCGGAGAAAAGGCGAGCAAGTGGTCTTGGGTATTGTGGACAGTACAAGTGCCGATGGAGAAAGGCTGTGGGCACAGGATCTTCGCCAGAGCAACAGATGCCGGAGGCAATACTCAGCGGAAAGCTCAGTCGACGTGGAACCTGAGAGGAGTAGCTTATAATGGATACGAGGCTGCTTTCGATCTGACCGTGTTATGAAGTGAGCTTAGGGGTGTCACGGGGCGCACGGGCTGTACACCTGAGGTTGTGGGTCGTCCAGGAGACAGAATGGGGGAGCACCCATCACAAGCTGGCTAGGCACAGGCATAGGCACAGGCACAGGCACAGGCACAGGCACAGGCACGTTGTTCAAGTAACGCTTCAGGGTTAGGGGTACGTCGTACAAAATCTCTTCTCGTGCTCGCCTTTCTGTACCCACCATGTCTCTCCAAGCGTGGGCTAGCTGTGCTGAACTTCGATTACCGATTGCCGATTACCGTGGAAACATTATGAATCATCAAGCCTCTTGAAGACAAGGTGTTGGATTTAAATGGTTGTCAGTTACTGACAGCTGCCAGTGTGCCACAGTCAGCATTGGCGGTCGCAGAAAAAACACGCGCAGCTGGGATGTTTGTATGGCGGGCAGCCGGTCCGAAGTGGCTAATTCTTAGTGAATTAGGTTCCACGATCGCCTCGTTCGGCTTGTTTCATCAGCTGTTGGCCCTCGAGCACGTTGCCATATGGCACCCGCAGAGTGCGTGTTCATTGGCGTTGTTGGCGCTGACAGGCGCTAGATAGCGAGTTGAGCACAGCACCAAGTGCAAATCACGATATTTACTACCTTGGTACTTCGGTTCTGTTTCGCTGCTAATGCTGCCATGCCGCTTCGTTTGGTGGCTGCCGTCCTGGTGCAGAGGCTAGAGCGGAGTGTGACGATAAGATATCAAACAGGCTGGCCCGTTTCATGGGTCTGAAACAGATGCCATAAGCCACGAGCAGAAATTGTTCAGACTTATCCCAGCATCATGGCTGGCAAGTCGGTGCGTGCATGTAGAAGAACCTGTCATGTCATGCAATTTCCCTTGAACAAGCTCAACCTCGCGCATAAATCCATATCCATGTAGTTAGCGACCTCCTTCAGTCCGTACCCCAGATATGCGGTATGCAGGCGCGAGGTAGATGCTGTAGGACTGCTGGCAAGAATCACTAGCCACGATACCCTCGTTGACGAGAGATTCTACAGGCAAAGAGCGCAAGGTAAAGCAGGGTTATGGAAGCTGGCACGGTCGCGCACGCGGAGGGGGATTGGACCAGCCTAGTTGCACCCAGGGTTGCGTGATCTGCGTGCGCGCCTGCCGGCGAGGTTAATATAATGGCGAGGTGTTCCGGCCGGGTGGGATGAGATAGCTGGGCTGGGCCAATCTTCCATCCGGGCCAGTGGGTGCAAAAGAGCTGGCAGCTACGCCAGAAAAAGTGAGCGGGCTCCGACTCAACACCTTGAAATTCCCCATTTTACCTTGGACACTTTCAATTGCCCACAACCCCCCCTCCTCCCAGCTCATCTCCCTGCCCGCGGTTTATCCCGTGGTTTCACGTCTTGTCTTTGAGCAGGAGGGACTGTGTGTGCATCATTGCTTTGCTTGGGTTCTGGCACGGCGTTGGTGGATTTGCTGCATCGCCTTGTGCCTGAGGGGAACAAGCACCTTGCCACAGCCGTTCAGTTCAGCAACGTGCTCTGCTTGTCTGACTTGTCTAAAGCAGCCTGCCTCGCGGCCAAGTGTGACAGCTTTGCATCGACGCCCCTTCCCTTCTGATCGCCGCCGAGACCAGTTCAGCCGCGCCTGCCGTCATGACCTCTGCCGCTCCTTCCCCGACTAAGCTGGACCGCTATGTGGTCATCCATGTGGCCACCACCTGTGACGAACATGGTGTCTATGTGACAAAAGACTCGGCTGAAGTCATTGAACTGGGATGGATCCTGCTGGACAGTAAAACGTGTGATGAGGTATGAGCAGCTCTAGAAAACCAGCAGCAGTTTTGTCAACCGGCTGGTGTTTTGGGCGGGTGGATTGCTGACATATACGCCCAAGCTCCATCGTGAGAGTATCCTCGTCAAGCCCGTCAACACACCTATCACGCCGCTGTGCAGTAAGTGCATCCTGTGCCTACATAGTGCATCCCGTGTCTACATTCGGACGCCGTACTGATTGTGGAATGTTCAGCGAGCCTGACCACGCTGACTTGGGAGCACGTCCGTAATGCCGGCACCTTCCGAGATGTCATTACTCGATTCGACCATTTTGCGCAGGAGCACCTGATTTCCAAGAACCTTGACTTCTGCTTTGTGACGCTCGACTCGTGGGACTTGCGTGTGCAGCTGCCGCGCGAAGCCCGAGACAAGGCGGTTGTGCTCCCGCCCTACCTGCAACACAGTCGCACCTTCGACCTGCGGGGTGAGTATGCCAAGTGGCAACAGCACCACCCGGAGTCGCTCCCCTATGGGCCATCGAGCCTGGCCAACATCTGCGCTGCACTCGAAGTGGAGCCCGTGCAGTCGTCAGCCCCAATCAAGCACAATCTTCCCTTCCACCTGCAGGCGCTCGCCCCTGCCTCCCCACGCCGTGCCATGGAGGAGGCCATCACGCTTGCCCGGGTGCTGCGAGGTCTTATCCGGAAGTCGCAACCCGCCCACGAGCACCCTGAAATCCTCACCAAGCCCATGGACGCGCGTGCCGATGTGAACGCCTTCTTGAAGGAGCGATCCAAGGTTCTGCACATGAACGGCCTGCCGCATGACACCACGCAGTCGGAGCTCGAGTCGTGGTTTACGCAATTTGGGGGCCGGCCAATAGCCTTCTGGACACTGAGGACTCCTGATCAGCACAAGCCCACCGGCTCTGGCTTTGCCGTTTTTTCGTCTCACGAAGAGGTCAGTTCTCACTCGTGCCCCCCCCCATCTTGCCCCTGGTAGCAAACACGCTGCCCGGGCCACCTGGCCTCATTGCCTGCCTCATTGCCTCCTTATCTTGTTCATTAACGCATCATCGTTTTATGCCATCCATCGTTGCTTTATACCGTCCATCGTCGCTTTATGCCATCCATCGTCGCTTTATGCCATCCATCGTCGTTTTATGCCATCCATCGTCGCTTTATGTCATCCATCGTCGCTTTATGCCATCCATCGGCACTCTGCAAACCGTTACTAACTCGCACGTTGCAGGCAGCAGAGTCCCTCTGTATGAACGGTCGGGCTCTCAACGAGAAGGCCATCGAGGTCTCGCCCTCGTCCAGCCGAGTGCTTGATCGAGCGGCAGAGATTCTCACCCCTTTCCCTCCCTCAAAGAATCGGCCGCGCCCTGGCGATTGGAACTGCCCGTCATGCGGCTTCTCCAACTTCCAGAGACGTACGGCCTGTTTCCGCTGCTCGTTCCCGGCCGCTGGTGCCACTGTTGACCTGTATGGATACCAGTACCCGCCGTACGGACCTATTGGCTACGGCGGCGGGCCTCACGCCGGCCACGCGCACCATGGCAACCAGTCTCACCACGGTGGCGGTCACGGCCACCGTGGGAATGGACCCGTTCCATTCAGAGCAGGAGACTGGCGATGTGGTGCCGATGGCTGCTCGTACCACAACTTTGCAAAGAACGTCAACTGCCTTCGATGTGGTGCTCCTCGCTCGACTGCAGCCGTCGTCGTGGAGCAGTCCTTCTCGTCTCCCATGCACGCGCCGCCCGACTTTGGCTTGGGTCCGCCAGGCTCAATCGGAAGCACCCCGGGTCCGGCTCCGTACGGTGCTGGTGCTCAGGCCTTTGGCTCTGGGGCCGCTTTTGCTCAACCACCGCCCAATGCCTACGCCATCCCGTCTGCTATCGCGGCTCCGGGCCCGGGCTTTCCCCAGATGGGCGCCATCGCTCCAGGCTTTCCTTCTGCCAACTTGTCGCAACACTCGTTCGGCCCTGCCGCGCAAGCTGCTTTCAGTGGTGCCGCTGACACTGGGCCTGCAGTGTCTGGCAACCATCCGCAGAACGGTTTCTATGGCAATGAGCAGGCTCCCGATCCATTTGCCTTCCTCTCGTCTGGCATGAGCAATCTCAACGTTAGCGGTGACGAGAATCAGAATGCCCGTCGCAACGGTGGTCCTCAGGGCGCCAAGAGTCCTGCTTAAGGATTGGACGAGCCAACAAGATGATGAAATAGCGACAAAAAGGTGGTTCAGTCTCAACGCCTGGGTGTCTTGCCACACGGCCGCCCTGACACCACGTCACATCACCTGCCTTTTACGCGTCCTAGTTTGTTTTTTTTTTCAAGACTGCGCATCCACAGTCGTATTCAGAGTGTCGAGCGTTCTGTACAGCAGGCGGGTAGGGGCTGGGGGGTGCGGCATGGGCATGGATGGGCATGGGCTTGGATGGCACGCGGCAATGTACGACACGGGCTTTACATATGCGTTAAGCGCTAACGAGATGTGTGCAAGAGCAAGGTCTTGAGAGTGTTCGGGCTTATGCGGGATGTACGGCTGCTGGTGGGGATGAATACCACGTAGTTAAGAGTAGGACGGACATAGAAGCCTCGGGCTGAGGTGTATGATGGGGACGGGTGCATTGATTGCCGGTGCAGCATAGCGCGTGATGGGCTTGGTTGAGCGTGAATGTTCGATGTTCGGATGCGCATGTGACTGTGGGAATACCATCAAGACTGACTGTACCAAAACGTGCGAGAGAGATTTGAGTATGGATATTGAGACTGGCCGCTCGACTCGGAGTGCATTTCTTTTATTCTTTCGTTATGCCAGTCTTTTCACGCTTGAAGTTGTGGACTCGCATTGTTAACCAGAGGAGTTGCCTGCTTGTAGCATCTTCGACGGACAAGAAGGAGAAGGGAAGTGCCTCCGTCGCTAGTTGCTGTATGGGAATTAACAATACGGCCAACAACTGACTGTATGGTCAATCAGATTCGCATGCAGTGCAGTTACATCCAGTAAGATACGGTAAGTTGGTACATACATGTAGTACTTACTGCAAGCAGCAGCAGCAGCAGGAGTAGTAAACTTCCGGGGAATTCTTTTTTTCACTCATTCATGCAAGCGTGCCCGCTGTAACGTCACAAGAAACTTAATTATACGAGAAAAAAAATAAATTTAAAAAAAAATTAAAAATGCAAAAGTCACTGCCCAATAAACATCGCCGGGGAGGGTATTTAATAATAAGCAAATATATAAATTACTGGATCGGGGCAGCTGCTATAACATAATTTCATTGGGGACCTAACAGGGGTTTTTTTTGGGGGGGGGGTGTTACTATGGGATAAGAGAAGATAATGCCTCTGCCTGGCTGGACTTGGGGGGGAATCATTCAAGATCAATCGAATCGAATCGAATCGAACGGCATCTATCACTTGCCTTATCGTTCTTTCCTCCCCTCCAATGCCTTGTCGTTCTTTCCTCCCCTCCAATGCCTTGTCATTCTTTCATCCCCTCCATCCCAGAAACGCTCGCACTCTTTCTTTCTCTCTTTCTTTCTTTCCCTCTCTCTCTTCTCCTTTTTTCTCTTTTTCTCCCTCTTTCTCTCTCTCTTTTTCTCCTTCTTTCTCTCTCTCTTTTTCTCCTTCTTTCTCTCTCTCTTTTTCTCCTTCTTTCTCTCTCTCTCCGTCTCTCTCTCTCTCTCGTTCTCTCTCTCTCTCTCTACAGAGGCTCACTTTCACTCACACGCTTTCTTAATCTCTGGTCCATAATCTTATTATTATCATCATCATCAATCATCATTGTGACATCTCATCTACCACCACACATTAATCCACCACACGTGAATCGCAGCGCTTTCGTCACCTGCATTTGCCTTGCTTAGACCTAAGGGTAGTTTAGATAGGCCAAGGGTGAGATGGAATGCATTGATGATTGATTCTTGCACTGAGCCATGCTGAGTTAGACAGTCTGGCTGCAGTGCTAGTCTGGCTATGAGGCGGCCTGCTGCTGTTGCTGCTGTTGCTGTTGCTGGAGGCTGGTGGCATGCTGGACTACTTGGGTGATGACGTCCTTGTCCTCTTGGCTCAGGACTTGGGTGAGTTGCGAGTAGAGCTGCGGCTGCTCGACCTGCAGATGGGCCAGACTCTCCTTGAAGGCGGTGTATGGATCGAACTTGTCGAGCGGCGTTTCGAGCAGGCTGTCTTCATCGAGCATACTATCCTCGTCGTCGTCAGTAAGGGCACGGAACTTCTTGGCTTCCTCGCTCAGGAAGTCGAGATAGGCTTGGGACTCGTCTTTGATGTCGCCCTTGGTGTCGGGCAAGTCAGCCGAATTGACGGTGCCCCATTCGTCGGTGGCATTGGGTTCTTCAGCCCAATCTTCGGCGTCGTCGTCAGAGCCAGAGTACGACAGGCCGTCGGAGGCATCATCCGAGGCCTTGATGGTTTCTTCGCGTGCTTTGATGGCTTGTGGCAGCGTGCGGAATAGGTAGGTCGCGCCAGTAAGCAGGCGAGGCCAGCCAGTCTGGACCGACTGGGGCACTTGGTCGCCGTGAATGGTGAGAAGAGCCGAGATGGCGGCGATGCACAGCTTCTTGTCGTGGACGCGGCGGAAGGTGTCAATGCTGCCGAACCAGAGGGAGAAGAACTTGTTGGTCCAGCCGTTGGATTCGAGGATGTGGAGCGCGAGCACAGGGCTGTAGTAGATGGCGTTAATGACCATCTCGATGAGATGCAGCTTGTAGGTCTTGATCATGTTCTTGGTCTGGGCGGGATTGTTGAGGACTTCCATGGACAGGGAGACGAAGGTGGGGATGTAGGTGTCGATCGGACGGCCGCGCAAGTTGAGCATGATGGCCTCGGCCAGCTTGCAGCCGCAGATGCGGTCGACGCCACCGACCTTGGGATCGCTGAAGATATCGCGCACCATACCGGCCAGGGCGGTCAGGTACGGGGGGTGGGTGATCAGCCGATCTTGGCCGTACGAGACAAAGTTTTCCAGGGCCGGAAGCATGTCCTCGAGGTAGAGCTCGGCGCCGTCCTTGAAAGTCTTGTGCATGAGCTCAAAGGCCTGCCACATGGTGTCGGAGATGGCCTTGGAGGCAAAGGTGCATGAATCGATGATCTCGAAGACCTCGTTAAACAGGTCGTACAGCTTGTTCTCCAGCGTGATCTTGATCACGGGCATCAGGATGGTCTCGAGGTGCAGCAAGACCTCGGGCGAAGCCTCGAGGGTCAGGATCAGCGTGCCGATAGTCTGCAGGACGCCGAGGGCGGCGATCGACTTGTCGTCCAGATACTCGCCAAAGTCGTTGCTGTCTCCACTCTGGGCCTTTGCTTCGTTTCGCTCCTGCAGCTCGCGGATGATGCGCAGGTAGGTGTCGCGCAGTTGCTCGCACAGGGCCACAGCGAACGGGGTCAGCTGCTCGGAGAAGACCTCGACAAAGTCCTCCATGACATTGGCCAGCGCGTCAACGTCAACTTCGTTTGCCAGCTTGAGGAGCTGGTGCATGATCTGAGGGATATTGGCCTGCATGGCCGTGCGGATGACCTCATGTCTGATGAGCGTCTGCAGTGCCAACGAGGCCATGACGCGCACAGGCAGCTCGGGATCGGCCATGGACTCGAGGATGTTGCGATAGATGACCATCAGATTGTTGGGGTCCTTGAAATCCAGGTGCTCGAACTTTTCCAGCGTGTCGCAGGCCCGCGCCCGCAAGAAGCCGTGGGGCGAGCGAAACTCGGGGAAGACATGGCGCACAAAGAAGTACTCGACCTGGTTCGCGATCGGGCTTTTCTTGCTCAGGATGACGGAGGCCAGCGAGCCGATCATGCGGAGCGCCCCTTCCTTCTCCCTCGGCACCTTCTGGTCGTCTGGAGCGGCCTCGTAGCGGGTGACGACGTCGTTGACGTAGGACAGAATGACATAGGTCTGCTGCTTTCGGCTCTTGGTAAGCGCGACCAGGAAGTTGGTCGCGGCCATGTCTGGCGCCGAGACCTCCTCGTAGAAGTTGAGCTTGCGGTGCAGATACTCGGGCGGATCGTCGGTGAAGAGCTCGAGATCCTCGTCTGTCTGGCAGAGCACGGGGAAGATGAGATGCTTGATCAGGCTGTCCATGTGCGGCTTCAAGATGTCCCACATGGTCTTGGGCTTGACACACTCTTCCAAGAAGACGAGCGTGTACGACAGCGAGGGCTTGCTCAGCCAGTGGTTGCCGCCGACCCACTTCTCAATCTCGGACAGGTAGCCCTTCAGAATCTCGGGCGCGAAGTTGGTGATGAAGCTCTTGGGGAAGTCGCCGAGGTCCTGTTCCTGGCTGTTGGACAAGCCGTGGGGGTTGCCGTAGCGCACGAACAGGCGGTTGAGGTTGGCGTAGCACCACTTGCGCGCCTTCCACCAGTGGTTCATGCCCCGTTCGGTCACGTCGTCGCACATGGCATACGGCGGCGCCGGGTGAGAGATGATGCGCAGGAAGAGGGTGCACCAGTCGACATTGGCCTGGTGCTGACGCAGGTGCTTGGGCAGCTCGTAGTAGATGGCGTGCTTGTAGCACTTGACAACGATGCGCAGCATCTCGCCCGCCTCCGGGCTGGGCTCGTCGACCAGCCGGTTGCCGATGGCCAGCAGGTGCGGGAAGGCGGTCTCGACAATGCTGTCCAGGTTGGCGCGGTCAGGCTCGGCCGACTTGAAGCGGTAGGCGCGGCACACCGCCAGCAGGCTCTGCAGCCCCGCGTACACCGAGTTGGCGTCCTGGGCACTCAGCAGCTGCATCGTCATCGGCAGGTACTGCGGCCAGCGGGCGGCGAAGTCGTGCTGCAGGATGGTCTGCAGGATCGGCACGATCTGGGCGCGAATCGGCGCGGGCACGACGGCGAGCACAGGCAGCAGCCGGTCGCGAAAGGCCGCGCGCTCGGCCTCGGGAATGGGCGGCGGGTGCACGCTGTTGTCGGTCGGCCAGCCTCGCGACACGCGGTTCTTGAGGTAGATGGCTGTCGACAGGCGCACGCCGGCCGCCTGCTCGGCCTGCACAATGTCGAGCAGGGCGCCGATGAAGCCGGGGTGCTGCTCGGCCGCCTTGAGCGCATTCTCGGCCTCTTGACGGATCGAGGCGTCGGCCGACAGCGTCGACTCGATGGTGCCGCGGAGGTCCATGGCGGCGGCTGGCGGCAGCAGCGACTTGCGAATGGGCCCGGCAACGGGCTCGTTGGCGCACCGCAAAATATCGGGATGGAGCTGCTGCTATATATCGGCTGTGACACACGGCTGGGGATGGGGATGGTTGTGGTTATGCCTATGCTTATGGGGCAGATGGCGGTGATGATGGTGGCAGCGTTTTGCTTTTCGTTCCGCACACAGCCAAATTCACGCCGCTGCCCTGGTTGCTGGGGCCCTGTAGTGCCCCTCGACGGATCTGTGTCGACTGGCCCATGCCAAGACGTCTAAGAGCCGCCAGCGCTATGGCTGACTCTGGTCCACTCGCGTGGGCTTGGCCGCCACTGCAAACCCCTGGTGGATGGCATTTGGGGGGGCCTCTGGGGGCCAACTGGCCAATGAGGCCGGGGCAAATGATGAATTCTGAGGCCGGGGCCAACGATGAATTCTGAATTCTGAAGCCGCTGGTAATGAGTTATGATTATTCTGTAATTAATACCGAGATGTCTGTATAACTGGCACTTTGGTTGTTGGTGGATCAATAGTGAACAATATTCGTCATTCGTCGACATCGGCGGCCATGGATGTAAGAGAGGGCATCCATCACCCGCCGATCTGCTGCTGCTGCTACACGAGAGCCACGGCGACTCTGTCGTACACACCTCCGACTGGGCGATGCCCTCCTTACACAGCCTCGTGGATAAGTCCGGGGTCCGTCGTCCTACCCTTCTCCCTTTTGCGCCTTCCTCACACATGCTTGGGGATAAGTTCCTGGAGCCTATTGCTTTGATTTATTATCCTACTCTTTACATCCTACTCTTTACATCCTACTCTTTACATCCTACTCTTTACATCCTACTCTTTACATCCTACTCTTTTTACATCCTACTCTTTTTACATCCTACTCTTTTTACATCCTACTCTTTTTACATCCTACTCTTTTTACATCCTACTCTTTTTATACCCTACTCTTCTCCCTTTCGTGCCCTGCTTACACTCTCGTAGTGCCGAGCTCGTGCTTGAGAGTATTTGACCGCCCCGGACATTGTCCCCCGAGGCCAATGAACGGGCCTGAACATACTGAAATGAAATGCTAGAGATCGGATTCACATCGACATCTCGTATTCCACTTGGCTCCTTCTCTGATGGCTGGCGGCTAGAGGAACGAGCAGATGAGAGAAAGCTGATGTCTCCCTCTCCCCACAGAACGAGACAAGCCAGCTTCTTCCCGTCAACCCAGATGGCACGCGTTCGGTTGACCGATTATGGGACCAGAACAAGACCTGGCGGCAGATGGAAGAGGTCTACAGCGTGGACTGTTGTGCCTGCCGTGAACCAAGTCGAGCTGCACCCCTTCCTTCCTCGGCACGAACTCCAAGAATACTCTGCTCGAAACGTATTCGCCTCTTGGCTCTGCCGGCGGGTTCTTCGAGAGCCAAATGCGCACATTAGCTGATTTTTTTGTAATTCTTCCTCTGTTGCTAAATGTCGAATGCCGAGAAAAAGGGCGGCTCGACCGCCACGATCCTAATTAGCTACCACGTCTGAACACGCCTCTGTGGGAGTTTGATCTCGGCTTTGCTGAAGGGTACGGCCCTACCAAGTCGTCGCAGTAAGCCGGTTTGTCGAGATGTTGAGAGTGTTGAACTCTTCCGTTGGTGGGGCATACAGGACTAGAACGCAGGTTCAACCAGCCATTGATCCTGACCTGCATATAAAACGAAGTTGCTTATTAAATAATAATAATCCAATTCACGTCTGCGTCAGACATACGCTCTCTTGGTGAGGCAGGAATTGGCTTATTTCATTCCACATGAGCAGCACAGGGCATGGGGTAAAGAAGATTGCTCCAGTCATTTAATTATTTGTCAAACGGAATTCATGGCGGCCGTAGAACCATACAATGGTGGCCAGTCTACTCCTACATGGGCAGCGAATAATATCATTGGACTCGTGCTTGGTGATTTAGGCTTTGAGGCGGGCCATATGCACTGCATAGCCAGATCCTGGCTGCAGCGTCTGCGGCAGGTACTCGTCGGGCACGCGCCACACCACAAAGTGGCTCATCAGGGCGTCGAGGAACTGGTCCAAGACGTCGGCTGAGCGCAGCTGCTGGGCAATCAGGGCGAATGTGGCCTTCTCCGCAGCCGTAGCTAGCCCACACACATCGGCCAGTGTCCTCACGAGCGGGGGGATGAGGTGTTCGTTGTACACACAGTCACACACCACAACCAGGTCGACAGCGCGGCCCGCTGGCAGCTCGTGCTTCAGAGCTGCTGCATCGTCTGTCTCCCAGTCCAGAGAGATCAGCTTGGGCTGTGGAAGCGCACGCATCTTCTTGGCAGAGCCTCTGGGCCGCGCAAGGCCCTCAGTGGCATTGGCGTCGACATTGCAGCGAAGCGTCTTCATCACGTACGGCTGATCAGAGAGAATGTACATCGACACAAGCGGCGCCATGACAATGCCGATGAGACCAGAAACGCCGCATCCAAGCTCAACCACGACAGCTTCACTGTGCAGAATACCGGCATCGCACATGCAGCTGGGCTGGGACGCGAGCCATTGAGCAACGAGAGGGGTGATCTTCCACAGCACGGCGCCAGTGGTGCCTAGCCGATGCTCAGATGACAGCGATGACAGGGACAGCAGCAGCAGCAGCAGCAGCAGCAGCAACAACAACAACAACAACAACAACAACAACAACAACAACAACAACAACAACAACAACAACAACAATAATAATAATAATAATAATAATAATAATAATAATAATAATAACGACGACGGCGACGGCGACGGCGACGCCCAGGCCGACACAGGTAAGAACGGGATCACTCACCAGTCGATCGATCAGACTTGAGCAGGCCAGGAGACTGCCTCAGCGTCAGGCACCTGCTGCCGACGTCAATGTCGAGGGTGGAGGAAGTGCTGTCAATGTAGCCCAGGTCGCTGGAGGGCACGTCCTGGCTGAAGAGAAGAAAGGTCTCTGGCACGCTGGGTTAGGCGACCCGACTTGGGCGGACGCAGGCTGCGGCATGGTCGACTTGGGATATTTACCTTCGCTGGCGTCTTCCACCGGCGTGCCCAGCCAAGCGCAAGCGTCGGCAACGTGGCCAAGAGGGGCAGTCATCAGACGGACGATGGGGCAGTTATCAGACTGATGGGGCAGTTATCAGACTGATGATGGGGCAGTTATCAGACTGACGATGGGGCAGTTATAGTAATCAGACTGATGATGGGGCAGTTATAGTAATCAGACTGATGATGGGCCACTTAATTACCAGACTGATGATGGGCCACTTACCAGACTGATGATGATGGTCTGTGCCACTGCAGTGTCGGACCAATGGTTGGTCGGACCTAGGCGCAATGAACTCTAGGTTGAATTCTCCGCCAGAGCCTCGGCGGTGGCAGGCGACATTGGTTCAGGCGTGCCGAAGACGTGTGTTCAACAAAGAACCCGAGGCTTAATATTGGCAGCATGCAGCACCGCATGCCAACAGCTGCGAGCTCGCCTAGGCGGGGGGGGGGTGGGGGGTGCGTCTAGCCACTTAGCGACTAAGTTAGGCGCCCATCCCTTGGCCCAACAGAGTCTTCTTACTGGCGCCCGAGGTTCAGCAGTTCGGCCGCCCAAGGCCTGGAGCTGTTGACGTAACTGGAGAAAGGCCGGGGGGCGGCTCGACCAACCCTCCGGCATCTCGTGTTGGGAGTGGCTGTAAGCAGTTAAGCCATCTTTGTCTCAATTATTGTGGTGTCTCATGTCAGAATGTACACCACCTGACTGCCTTGTCTGCCTGCTACAGCTGGGTGACTACTGCTGATCGTGTCCTTGTCTCCTCCTCTTTCCACCGCCAGAGACTGCCCACGACCACCAACAAGTACTGGGCACACCCTCCCCCAAGCTCACAATGGGGGTCAACCTGGACCATGACACCCGCGCGCGGGTAACAGGCTATGTGCAGGCCCAGCTGGTTGCCAAGCCCCCTTTCTCAGTCGACGCACCCGGCTACGAGAAGAAGGAGGGCGAGACGGTGCCCCGTGTCAACCCGATCGCCCGGGACGGACTGATCACGCAGCCGTCGAGCGACGTGGCCACCATCTACGACAACCTGCGCCGCGCCGCCAGAAAGTTCGGCAACGCAAAGGCCATCGGCTCGCGCAAGATCATCAAGACGCACACCGAGCTGAAGAGGATCAAGAGGACGGTCGACGGGAAGGAGGAGGAGGTGGAGAAGAAGTGGACCTACTTTGAGCTCAGCGGCTACTCGTACATCAGCTTCATCGAGTATGAGCAGATGTCGCTCAGCGCCGGCGCCGGCCTGCGCAGCCTGGGCCTCGAGCCGGGCGACAAGATGCATCTGTACGGTGCCACGAGGTAAGACGCCGCCCGGACTGCCCTTGTCATTGTTGTCGTCGTCGTTGTCGTTGTTGTTGTTGTTGTTGTTGTTATCGTTGTTGTTGTTGTTGTTGTTGTTGTTGTCGTCGTCGTTGTTGTTGTTGTCGTCGTTGTCGTCGTTGTTGTTGTTGTCGTCGTTGTCGTCGTTGTTGTTGTCGTCGGCGTTGTTGTCGTCGGCGTTGTTGTCGTTGTTGTTGTTGTCATTGTCATTATTGTTATCATCGTCATTATTGTTATCATCGTCATTATTGTTATTGTTATTGCCGTCGTCCATCTCGCTGACGCCGCCCGCCCCAGCGCCCACTGGCTCTCGTCCTCCCACGCGGCGGCCTCGCAGTCCATCCCCATCGTCACGGCCTACGACTCGCTCGGCATCGACGGCCTGCGCCACTCGCTCAGCCAGACGGGCTCCAAGGCCATCTTCCTCGACCCCAACCTCATTTCCACGCTGGTCAAGGTGCTCGACGACACGCCAAGCATCGAGATCGTCATCTACAACACCGAGCCAGAGGTGCAGGAGAAGGACGTGAGGAAGCTCAAGGAGGCCAAGCCATCGCTCAAGATCCTCAGCTTCGATGAACTGGTCAAGGCGGGCCAGGACAAGCCGGTGGATCCGGTGCCGCCGTCGCCCGAAGACCTTGCCTGCATCATGTACACCTCGGGCTCCACGGGGCCGCCCAAGGGCGTGACAATCAAGCACAAGGCCGTCGTGGCCGCCATGGCCGGCGTCCAGAGCGTCGTTGCGCCCTACGTCGGGCCCTCGGACGCTCTGCTGACGTATCTGCCTCAGTCGCACATCTTCGAGTACATGTTCGAGAACGTGTGCCTGTTCTGGGGCGGCACCATGGGCTATGGCAACCCGCGCACGCTGTCTGATTCCTCGGTGCGCAACTGCAAGGGCGACATTCGCGAGTTCAAGCCGACCATCCTGATCGGCGTGCCGGCCGTGTGGGAGAGCGTCAAGAAGGGCATCATTGCCAAGGTCAACTCAGGCGGCGCCATCACCAAGAACCTGTTCTGGGGTGCCCTGTCCTTGAAGCAGACCCTGCTCAGCACCGGCCTGCCGGGCGCCGGCATTCTCGACGCCGTCGTCTTCAAGAAGCTGAAAGACGCCACCGGCGGCCGCTTGCGCTTGGCATTCAACGGCGGCGGGCCCATTGCCGTCGACACGGTCAAATTCCTCAGCTACGCCATCACGCCCATGATCTCGGGCTATGGCCTGACCGAGACATCCGCCATGGGCTGCATACAGGACCCCCTGGCCTGGGATCCCAGCGCGCTCGGCAATCTGGTTGGCTGCCTCGAGGTCAAGCTGGTCGACTTCCCCGATGCCGGCTACTACTCGACCAACAAGCCGCCGCAGGGCGAGATCTGGATGCGCGGGCCCTCCATCACCGAAGGCTACTGGGCCAATGAAGCCGAGACCAAGGAGGCCATCACGCCCGACCACTGGTTCAAGACCGGCGACATTGGCGAGTTCATGGCCAACGGCCACCTGCGCATCATCGATCGCAAGAAGAACCTGGTCAAGACCCTCAACGGCGAGTACATTGCGCTGGAGAAGCTTGAGTCCACGTACCGCGCCGCCCCCGTGGTTGGCAACATCTGCGTGTATGCTCGGGCCGACAAGGCCAAGCCCATTGCCATCATTGTCCCCGTTGAGGCCGTCTTGCTCAAGCTCGCTGCCGACATCGGCATCAAAGGCAGCTCGCTGGAACAGGTCATCCATGACAAGGCCCTAAACGCGGCCGTGGTCAAGGAGATCCAGAGTGCCGGCAAGGCCCACGGCTTGGCCGGCATTGAGATTGTTGACGGAGTCGTCCTTGCTGACGAAGAGTGGACCCCACAAAACGTAAGTTGCTGACTGGCCCACGTCCCGCTCAGCACACCCAGCGCTAACCTTGCACCCCCTCCCCTCCATAGGGATTCATCTCTCCTGCACAAAAGGTGCAGCGCAAGAAGATCCAAGAGAAGTATGCGAAAGAGATCGAGGTGGCGTACGGCTGATCCATCGGAGCCACACACACGGCTGCATTCAGTCAAGCGTGGCAAGGGCAAGTCGCAAGCCCTACTTTCTTCCTTTCTCCAAGCACATTGTAATACCCCCTTCCCCCCCCTCCCCCGGCAGTCAGTCCCAGCAAGCGTGATGGATGTCTAGGAAGTTTGCACTGAGAGCAATCCTCAGTCGGCGGGTGGCGTCGAGCCCCCTCCCCGAGGTCGTCTGCAGATAGAGCAATGGGTAAAAACGGGGCCGAAGCCTCGACGCACAAACACACAAGCGTAGCCCATTTTGGCCCCGTCTCGCAAGTTGCCTCTGTGCCGTACATGGAAGTCCCTGCTTGATCGATTTTATATTCCCATTCCAACCACACCCACCCCCGCCCTCGGCCTGGACTCGGCAATCTCAACCTGAAGCATGGACTGGGTTGCGGTGGGTTGCGGCGGTCCGTCAGCAGAGCTCTCCACCAATCAGGAGAACAAAGAGGGTGGCCGCATGCCTCAGTTCACACTTTGTCACGGCAGGCGCAATGCCACAATACCACTCGGTTAGGCTATATCTGCTTATTCTGTAGTAGCTTGTACCCTTGTCTGACCATTTGTTGACCGCCGCTCTACCGTGAGTCTGCACGCTAGAACAAGTGTTGTCGACCTCTTGTCTGAGGCCCATGGCTTGCTTAGCCACCGATCGTGCATCGGCTCAAAAGCCGGGCGAGGCTGCCAAGGAAATGGCCCGAAGTCAACTTGGGTCAGCCTGGAACACTCACGACACTCACGCTCATCTGCCGTCCCGCTGTCAGGTGGTGCATCCAATCAAAGTTGTCTCGACGTCTATGATGCCGTTTTGTAGCACGCTGCTCAGCACCGCCCTTGACCATACTCACCCTCCTGGACCTCGCGCTCGCCAGTTGCTCTGGCTATGGTATGATATATCGCCCCCTTCTGCACTCCAATGCTCTCCCGCGTTCTGCATCACTGCATATGTGGCATACCTTGCGGCTCGTCACAGAGGACAGCAATAAGATTGCGATCTCCTTGTTGGGAGCCGTCAAAGCCCCTACCACCACTTTGACACGGTGACCAAGCCTCGAGCTGACTGATCATTTACCTCATGCATCCGCCCCTTCTGCCTGTCATTCCTGTCTGTTTGGCGACTTCATTTCTCAACCTACACCGGTGGGATCCTCTGACCGGCCCCATCGTGTCATATTGGCCATCGGAGCCGGCCTGTCATGAGAAAACACGCTCAGCTGCCTCTCGACTCGCCCGATCCCCACCGAAAAGGTAAGCTCTGCAAAAATATATTCATCATATCTCGAATCCCCTTCCTTGCCTGCCTTCTCTCTTTCTGCCAGTTCAGGTCCCAGTCCCAGTTGACGACTTTTGTACCCCGACGGTCTTTACCTGCTTCGCGCAGCCACACTCGTTTCAACAACGCCCATTCCTGTGAACTGAAAAGCATTGGTGTGAATTCGTAACAGCATACACGCGTGACATTACATCAAAGATGAAGTACACCACAGCCACCGTTCTGGCAGCCCTAGCCAGCGCTGCCATGGCCGATGACTGGGATGAGTGGTCGTCTCCCGCCAGCCCTCTCGGCTGGTCGACTGTCTCCATTTGCCAGGTTGTCACCGTTACGTACACTGGTGACTATGTCTGGCTTCCAACTGTTGACGCCGCCTGGATTGACTGGTCGTAAGTCCGCCTTGATCCCGTTCTTGAGCATCTAACCAATCTCTCACAGCGCGACCACCACCACAGTGCCTGTAGATGCTGCCTCAGCTGCCCCCAGTTCTCCTGGCGTCGATTCTACCCCTGGCCCCATCATCGGCTCACCTGGACTGGCGCCTTCTAACTGGGTCGAGTGGTCCGCCAGCTCCAACACCCCCAACGCCGAGCCTTCCAGCTCAGCCGGAGATTCGTCGGCCCCTGGCTGGGGAGAGTGGCCATCCAGCCCAAGCCTCGCCGAGCCTTCCAGCACACCTGGAGATTCGTCAGCCCCTGCTTGGGGAGAGTGGACGTCTAGCCCCAGCCTCGCTGAGCCAT
The DNA here is from genome assembly GCA_003709865.1 of Chaetothyriales sp. CBS 132003. NCBI lineage: Eukaryota > Fungi > Ascomycota > Eurotiomycetes > Chaetothyriales > Chaetothyriales sp. CBS 132003. The sequence continues at coordinate 62,638 of QRBJ01000028.1, read as the reverse complement.
CCAGCACACCCGGAGATTCGTCAGCCCCTGCTTGGGGAGAGTGGACGTCTAGCCCCAGCCCCGCTGAGCCATCCAGCACACCCGGAGATTCGTCTGCCTTGAACTGGCTTGACTGGCAATCCAGCGCCAGCCAGGTGACAACTAAGACCGTGCACTTGAGCTGGGTGAACCGAACCACCACCGGCGCCAGCACACCTTCCACAACGGTGGCATCCACACCAGAAGTCTCATCTACCCTGAACTGGCTTGACTGGTCCTCCAGCATCCACCAGGACCCATCTGCCACTCAATCTTCTAGCCCAGCTGATTCAACCACGACGCCGGCTCCCGTCTCAACTTCTTCCACCAATGAAGAAGATTCGGATACCACGGTGTCTTCTAGCTTGGCTGACGTGTCATCTGCTAGCCCAACCACGTCCAGCGTCCAGACGAGCTCAACCACGGCTGCTGATGTCACTGCCACCTGCCCAGCCTCCAACGGTCAGACTGTCTCCTCCACCGGCTCCTGCGCCTGCTCCTACAACGTGTACTGCAACGTTGAGGCCGTGCCAAATTCCGACAGTCAGTTCTGGGAACAGACAAGTGGCGAGATTGTCCCAACACTGGCCGAATGTATTGCCAAATGTGACAACAACGACGAGTGCCAAGCAACCATCTGGGTTGATGAGTCGTCCAGCAGCGACTACCACCACTGCTGGCAAGTTACTGATCTCCCGCAACCCAGCGAGTCTGGGATCGGCCAGATCAGCTACAAATCCAATTGCGGCGGTACCTGCAGTCTCAGCTATGATAGTTAAGGGGAGGTAAACGGACTTTGGGTGGTGGCATGATAAGGGGGCCTATTGCCGCCTCCTTGGGTATTTGTGGTTGATATTGAAATTTCGTAATTCCATCATTCAATACGTTGTGTAACCACTGAAGTGTAATACTTTGTTGTAAACCCGACTTGACCAGCACCGCTTGGCACATGTTAATGCGGGGAAGGGTTGGGCACGCGTTTCTCGACGCGTCCGTCACCGCAAGTTTTGTTGAACAAACCCCGTTTCGTCTCGTCTAGAAGGAAAAAATGACCAGAACCTCAACACCGCCTCCCACAACAACAGCAGCAACAGCAACAGCAACAACAACAGCAGCAGCAACAAAAACACACAACCACCAAGCTCCCTCTCTGCCCAACTCCCCTATCGCCAAACGGCCCAAACCGACGACGGCAGCGTCAACAACAGCCAACAACCCCTCCTCCATCTCTACTGCCGCCCCTCCCATCACAGCCACCATGGCCGACGCAGCCACCACTACTGCCAGTCCTAGTACCGCCGCCACCACCGCCGCCACCACCACCAATACCACCACTACCTCCTCCACCGAGCCCCCCCTCTTGGTCAAACTCCTCTCCCCAACCGCGACCGCGCCCACACGCGGCTCGGTGCTCTCGGCCGGCCACGACCTCTACGCCTCGCGCGCCACCGTCATCCCGGCGCACGGCAAAGCGCTCGTCAGCACGGACATCTCGGTGGCGTGCCCGCCCGGCACATACGGGCGGGTGGCGCCGCGCAGCGGCCTGGCGGCCAAGCACTTCATCGACACAGGCGCCGGCGTGATCGATGCCGACTACCGGGGCGAGGTCAAGGTGCTGCTATTCAACTTTGGCGACGCGGACTTTGCTGTCGGCGTCGGCGATCGCGTCGCCCAGCTGGTGCTCGAGCGCGTCTGGATGGGCGGTGTGCAGGTCGTCGAAGCGCTCGAGGAGAGTGTGCGTGGACACGGTGGGTTTGGGAGTACTGGTGTTGGCGCCAGTGTTGGCGGAGCCGAGGCGGCGGCCGAGGCGGCGGCTGCTAAGAACGGGGGCCAGTGAGGGTGTATCATTACTACTAAAGAACCGTGACAGAAGCAAAACGAGAAAAGACATGGGATAGATAGATTTACTCACGTCTGACATGGGGGAAAAGAGAGGGCGACTAGATCTGTGTCTATCAACATGATCATGTAGGTATGTTCTATTTCGACAAATCCACTGCCTGGGCCTTGAATCGTTCTCTGGGATCCACCAGATCTCTCCAGTTCCGTACCAGGCGAATCTCACTCGCCTTGGTCAGGGCCAGATACTTCCTAGTCTCCTCGTTCACGCCGACGTCGACACCGACGTCCTCGCTTTGATCACGCCGAGGTCCACCTGTGGTCTCTTGGGCTTGGTCGAGCCGTGCCAACTCCTCATCCTTGGCTGTGATCGTTTTCTCCAGCACAGTCTGCATACTGCTCAGCACCTTCTCGGCCGCCTTGGCCAGCGGAGTCTCGTTAGCGGGCACCGTATCAGGCGGCATCCAGCCGTCCGTCTCCAACAGCCCCTGCGCCTCAGCCGCTTCCCGCAGCCTGGCCACCATGAGCGCGGCGAACATGTCTCCAGTGCCGCTGAAGAAGCAATCCAGCAGCGGCACCTCGACCATCCACACGCGGCTGCTGCCGTCGGTCTTCCTGCTACTTCCCGCCACAACCATGAACGCTTTGCCATTTTCTTTTCTGTCTTCCACTACCACCACCTCCTCCTTCTCCTTCTCCTCATCCTTCTTCTCCTCCTTCTTCTCCTCCTCCTTCTTCTCCTCCTCCTTCTTCTCCTCCTCCTCCTTCTTCTCCTCCTCCTTCTTCTCCTCCTCCTTCTTCTCCTCCTGCAACCTCACACTCGTAACTATGACATGCGGCACGCCCAGATCATGTAAATCACCCAGTACGCCGACCACATCCGCCAGCATCCGCACACTACCCACTGGCCGGCCGGTCAGCAACTCGGCCTCAAACCCATTCGGCAGCACCAAGTCTACTCCTCCGCCGCGCACACACGCAATGTGTCGATCCACAATATCCTTAGCGACGTACAGCCGCCCCTGGTCGCCCATCACCGGGTCAAGCACCCAGAAGAAACCGCCGGGTCGCCGTTGTGTCGCGCGGACACGCAGATCACGCGCGATGGCCGCTACTGCATCCACTGCCCCCGCCGAAGGAATGTACCCCGACAGCAGGACATCAAAGTCGGTCAGGAGTGCCGATTTGAGGCCTGCATACAGCGAGGTGATTTCATCTGGTGTCGTACGTGTGCCTTTGAACCGTCGGTAGCCTGTGTGGTTGCCTGTTGAGAGACACATGAGCTTGTTAATATTCCCTATCTTCTTTCTCCCCCTCTTGATAGAAATAGAGAAAAACTCACTAAAGTTCACTGTGTTGATCCCCGCAACCTCACACCCCAGCACTTGCATGACGAACGTCGCCATTGTATTGCCGACATAGCCGTATGTGACCTATTTCTTGCTGTTATCACTTGTCCTGGATCTAGACCATAAAACAAAGAGAAGAAGAGAAGTATAGACCAGAAGATCAGTAGATCAGTAGAGGATGATCAGGTAAATGAAAGACTAACATGACTTGCAATTGCCAGCACTTTTGTCTCTGGCACTCGAGGTTTGTCATCATTATTCGTAGCAACAGTAGTGGCAGTAGCCATGACCGCCTGTCCGCCCGCTCTTGGGAAAGCAGCGGTACCTGGGCAGCAGCTGGCAGCGGGCAGCAGTATTTGGCTGATCGATTGATTGATAGGAGGATGCGGCGGCAAGTTGTTATCTTAGATTTTAAGTTAAACTCACAATAATTGGTAAGCTAGTGGGGGGAGGAGTAAGGGGAATGCGGGCGGGAAAGTGGATGGTGGGTGTAGTAGGCCTGTTACCCCGTAAGTTCAATCAAAGCAAGGTATACAACAGACGTATGAAATAAAACAACTACGAGATAAAACTTTATTATGATAACTTGGTTGGAAAAAGAGCATCGGGGGTGTCAAAAAAATGGAACCTTGCATTTCCTTTTGCCCCGCGTTTGATTGGAGGCACACTGATTAGGAATTTGACTTTCCGCATCTACAATTAGTACGTACCAACGACCACACACTGTTATCCTAGTATATATACCTAGTGATTGTAAGGGGCTGCAAGTAGGATTGATACACCATCTGTAGTGGCCTAAGTTACAGGAAGGTTTCCTTGAAGGAGGCACTCTCTCTTTGGCACAGAGAGGCTATTCTACATATGTCCCCTCTCTCCTCCTTTCTGTCTGTAGGTAATCCCTCCCAAAATACGTACGGGGCAAGCGCTAGCCCGCCTCAGATTGCCAAGTCCTCAGTACGCGACGCCGAGGTTATTATCTCAACGCAAGTCACGGAGTGCGCTCGACAGGTTGCCATAGAGCAGCTTGAGTGACGCGACGTGACAGTTAGTCAAGAGAGGACCTACGCCCTTAACTCCTTCAAATATATCCCTTGCTCCGCAAAGGATCAACAGGTTCTATAAGCTCTGGTACTAATTATACTGTACTAGTCTCTAACAAGGCCCACCCTTGGTTCACTTTGTTATGAATTACACACACATATATTGGAACGTTTCAATTTTGCCCGAGAATGGGTAGAATGGCGTTCCGAGGCCTAATACGCGGATTGGACCAGGCGCCTGGTGCCATTCATATAGGACTGTTTGCTTGTTCGCTGGATTTTCGAATGTTTATCACCGAATTGCAGCATCCAGGACAAGCGCAGTCCAATATACGTCATCCACACCCCTTGATATGGCTCTGCCTGACATCACGAAGTCACGAAACACTGTCTCCAGCCTGAGCTCTCTGGTATCTGTTAGCTCGAAAGAGCCTATTTACTCAACGCTGCTAATTACCTTTGCGTGCCGATCCTGTCCAGGAGAATGAACATGCTGCTCATATCTAGCGAGGGCTTTGCGCTGTTCAAGTTAGTATGTACAGAGCAGAGCGCCTATTCAAACTTACAGGATGTCTTCGTGTACTCATCGCCACCACTTGTTCATGTACCGCCGCTTCATTACTACCAATAGGCGCAGAAACAAGGAGATGGCGTCCGCTTTCACCGTTCTTAACGTCGTAAGTTACATGAGTCTCGGACTGGAGCTTGATCCCTCCTGGAGGGGACTTGTTTTTTGTGGCATGTGTATCACTAGCTGTACTTGCACTCCGAACTTCACCTGTAAATGGTTTCCGAGAGTGCCTTGAGCGAGCTGTAGCAGCTTCCCCGTGACGACGAGTGTCTGTAGCAGCTTCCCCGTGACGATGAGTGTCTGTAGCAGCTTCCCCGTGACGATGATTGTCTCTATATTGGTCAGATTCGCTAGCACTTGCATCCTCAAACCTATCGGGTTCGCTTGGCTCTTGCGCGTGCCGTGCTCGCTGCGGATTGCTGTCTTCGGTAGCGGCAATGTAGCTTCTCGAGCTTGTCAATAGCCTGGTATTGTTGCTGCTTGGTCGAATCGGTCGACCAGAGTATACAGATCCAGCAATTTTTTGTGCTTGCTCTGCGAGCTGGCTGCCTTCCGGTAGCTGGCAAACGAACTTTACGCCACGTTTTGGATCTTCGCTTGCATATGTGACAGTGTCAGGATTTGCAGCCCTTTGCACACCGAGCTCTCCGTCGTTGGTATGTCGGTGGACGGCACGCGTTAGCTGAGCTCGAGGTGCAGCGTCTTTCCGCCCGGAGACCAAGCGAATGAGAGCAGACATTCTTCGGAAGTAGGCTGACCATATGTGAAGTCGATATCTGGTGACAGAGCTTAGAAAGTGTCAGCAGAATCGAGATGTTTGAGCAACGTAGGCTGCGGCTGGGAGTATTTGAGGGGCAACAGTTGAGTGTCGCTTACGGCTATCCATGCCCCAGTTCTTATCATCTGACACGTTTCGATACGTCTGGTACTTCTCCTGTTAAGGCACGATGCTTTTGAACCAAAGCAGGGCAAAGGGACGAAAGCCACACTCTGCAGCCATTTGTTGTTTGATGTGCCTATCACCTGTATGTGCCCCGTGCGCCATTGGAGCTAGTAATTTCTGATAAATGGATGTAAAGTCGGCCTGACGCACCCCCCTCGGCCTGACGCACCTCCGTCAGCCTCACGCACCTCCATCAGTCCAGGCCAGTCATTCCTTCAGTCTAGCACCGCTAATTTGAATTTCACCACGTCCATGCACTCTGCCGATCCACCCGAGCCATTCCTACTCAATGCTTCCTCTGCGAATGGGCTTCCATATTCGCACAGATCATCATTGCGGTTCTTGCGGAATCTGAATTCTCTGGGCCCGAGTAGAAGAAAGCTTTCTTCTGATAACCGTCTTTCCATGCGACCGTGCAATGATTCTGGAAAGAGGGTGTCTGGTTGGTGCTGGTGACGACGGCACCCCCTTTATCGTAAATGGCCATAGCTTGAGAAGACATGAAGATATCTGTACTGCCGAATCGGAAGGGAAAAGTTCAAGATGATGATATGAACAACGATCTCTTCGAAGGAGAAACGACTGAGAATGAAACAATGGAACATAGTAAGAGTGGCAGAAGGTTGAAGTCCCAGCAGCTGATAAGGAAACGACTCGGCAGCTACTTCGTACGTGTCCCTTCTAAAACAGTGGTAGTCAACGACCCCTACATACTCTGATGCAGGGATTAAGTTTTGTGCACTAAAAAATTACCCTAAACATTGATTGCCCTACCAGTTATGGTTGGAAGAAATTACAACAGCAAGGCTTTGGTACAAATAAATTCAATTTTGCTTGATATATTAACCCTAAATAATAAATCAACTTGGAGCAGCAAGGAGGCTGAAAGCTTCAAATTGCTAGCATACAGAAATTACCGCAGTACCATAGTACGTTCTACCCCCTTGCGATTGACCAGTTAGAGCTCTAGCCTGGTTAGGTCCGGAAGCTTAAATTTGTGTTATGGTAAGTTTAAAGTCAGGAGCACCAACCAGTTGCCTGAAGAATCGCTGGTCACTGCATTCTGTTACCACTCTACTTGGCCGCATGATACCCAGAGGCATGTGATAACCACGACCGGGTATCTATAGCTCAAGTTTCTTCCTACACAAGCTGTAGCGGTGCCCAACTGGTGCCCGACCTCGTCTAAGGCCTCAGTTGTCGGCACCTCCGAGCTCTCATTGGAACGTTTCACTCCCACCGTCAAATGTATTGACAACAAAATATGCCGTCCTGCAGTGGGACATAGTCAACAAAGTTGTTCCGCACGACTATTGAGTGTTGCTTACCTGCACATGTCCTTGAAAGCCTCCCAATCTGAACCAGACGGTTTGCCCTGCCATACGGCTGTTGTACCGTCATACCAATATGCCCTGCTTAGGAAACTAGAGCTGTTGAACCATCGGCCAGCAATCTCCTTACACTTGTTGATGAAGCGACGGAACCAACCCATCGTGCCAGAAGAGTGCGGGTGCGTGCTATGAGGGTGGTCTGAGTAACTGCTACAGAGTAGTCTGAAGGAAGACGAGCTTGCAAGTGCCAATACGTATAAATGTATTGTCATAACCTCTGGAGGCTTAACCCACTGTCCCCTGGTTGCAACCATACCTCACTAAGGCACTGCCACGTCTCGCCGCCTGATGTCCCACGCCTGACAATGCCTGGTGCCTAGAGCCAATGCCCAGTTCCCTGTCAAGCCCACTCAGCCTCATCGTCGCTGTTCCATGTTTCCCATTGGCTGCGCCGCCCCCCTCTGATGTAGAAGGCTTCCGCATCCCTGCAAAGCTGTGGATCTCTCTGCAGCACCGGCAACATCGCTGCTTCAACCAGATGTCTTGGTGTCTCCCTTAGTCGCTTCTCTGTAAAACCTTTAGCCTGTGTTGCAATCGCCCCGATCCTGAAGCACTCACGGCTGTTCCCAAACGCGGATTTGATTTTCTTCCAAAGCTTAGACAGGATTTTGCCCCCTTCAAGCACGATTGAGACAATGCTCACGACTAGGGATATAATTTCGAGGACCATATAGTGAGACTGAATACAGAATAGACCGGGAAACTTAATCAATGTGTGAGAGAGGAACCAGTTCTTGTAAGCAGCAAGGGTACTGTAGTCAGATGGGTAGATAGGCAGAACGGGGGTCAAAAGGCTTTTTGTACTTCCAATGCCCGACGTCCATGGGAGAAGATGTTGGATTACGTAAAATAGAGCGTTACGACCCAAAGGATGATGCGACGATTGATTACCTTGCTCATCCATGTAGAGCGAGCCTCTCAGCCCGCGCTTGAGGCAAAGAGTTGCCCATAGCTTAGCGCAAAGAGTCGCTTCTTTTGAGACCAGGTTTCAAGTTTGTGAGCGGACCGGGAGTCAGAAGCGCTTGAGACCACAGGAAGGGGTCGGCTGACTGGCGTGTTCTTTGGGGTGGTCTGGACAACCCCTGTGGTTGCGGTATCCGATAGGTACGCGCTACATGATTTGCGGCTGCGTGAAAAGGCTCCAGAGAGTCTTGGTGTAATTATCGGAGCTTCTCTTAGGTAACCACATGTGCCCAGAAATCCTAACATGAGGTGCATATGTTTCGTGAGAAGACCTCATCTTTCTTGAACCCTAATCGCCAGGTCTTGTAGTCTTTGACCATCAGCAGATCTTAGCGGCTTTAAAACATGATGCGGCAATTCTACACTTCCAACAGGTTGCCATGTTCGTCGTGCCTGGCAGCCTGCAAATATCCTGAAAGTCGCAAGGTCACAAACTTCAGCAATGTTGCTGGGGTAAGTGCTCCCATTTCCACAGTATGGCAGCCCGATCGGACAAAGCTTGAGACTTAGTATAAACGAACAGATCACCCGTGCTGCGCGATCCGTAAAGTCAAAGTCTTTGGCAGGAGATACGCACAAGGGACACAACGGGCTTGTCAAGGTTAGAATGAGGTAAATAGAAGAGACTGAAACTGGTGTGAAGATTGCAAGTGTCATGAATGACAACACACACATATAAATTGGAATGCCTGAATCTTGCCTGAGAATAAGAAGATTCCCCGTCTTTTTGGAGTAGGGGTCCTCCAGCCTTACTGACATCCCAAGACCCGACAGCAAGCCATAGAGCTGTGGACGAGGGTTTAGAGAGCTGTAGTGGTGTAGTTGTAACATGGTGCCGGTTACAAGCATAAATATTACAAGTTCTAAGATGTGCCCCAGGATTTGGGAGTACTCTCAGTCTTTTTGGGCGATCCCCAAGTGACTTGTGGAACTTGGTCATGACAGTAGTGGCGTAGTGGCGTGGCGCAGTGGCGTAGTCTTAACACAAGCTGATACGGGCGATGCAGGTTTGCGTCTGGGAAATGCCATATGAGATGACTCCTGAAACAACGTATGAAAACTGTCTCATCGCAATAAGTACTGTAGAATATGCTGCCGGTCTAGGAATACTGGTTTCCAATGAGGTCCAAGTACTTTTTTATATCCAGAATCGCAGCATTTGAAAGGATAACCTTGCCAACGGTGCTCGAGATCACCGCCCCAGCTATATGAGGAAGCAAAATGAGGTCAACCTTGCCAATTGGAGGGTTCGTTAGGGAATTTTCCAAAGTCGATATGAAACGAACAGCAGCGTCACTCTCAGCTATTACCACCGTTTTGATATCGTCGAATTGGGTTGGGTATCTAGAAAGAAAAGGTTTCTTGGGTTCGACCGTATTGCTTGTTGGATCTATAGATATGATACAAATTAGGGGTCACACATAGGTAGCTCTGTCCAGTCACGTGACGGCGTGTATGGCTCCACCATAGGAGATAGGGACCGAATACCATGCTGATCCAATATTACGAGACTCTAGGTGAACATAGCAAAGACAAGGTTCGTACAGGATTGTCTGTAGACTTGTTTTTTCTCTATTCCTCTCTATTCCTCTTATATCCAGACAAATCGATATCGAGGTCACGTGCTGATGCAACGCACGAGAATCACGTGATTATTGAACCCTCCAGAACGCCAAGAAGTCACGTGATGGAAACTCATCGAACCGATCTGTTAAGAATTGGCACAGGGCCTTTGGATAGCCGACAAGCTGACTGAGAGACCAGCAGATCGAAGACAGAGTAACAGAGTAACAGTGAGAACAGAGGCGAGAGAAGTGTACAGGTTCCAGCATTGGTGCAGGAAAAGGGGGGAAATTATTTGAACAATGTCTGTCAAATATACTTGAAGTTTTATGTTTATTTTTCATAAGCACCTCTTTCTCAAGCTATTATTGATTGGGTTGCTTTCTAGGGGGCCGGCGCCAACGGGGCAGGCACACCCAAACCGAAGCTGGATTTCCCTGCACCTACTTTACATCATGAATACTACTGGTACAGCATTGTCTGGAGCAATGTTGGGGGCGAGGAGGAGAGGAAGGGACGGCATGTATTGGCTAGTGATGTCTATCCTGACTCTGAATATTCTCATTTCAAGTGGCTACAGAGCTGATGGATTTGGGGGTGGGAAGGAGGGTGAGATATGATGATGCTCGAACCCCTTTTGGACTGTGTGCACCGGAGGGTGTCAGTGCCGTGGACTGTGTAGTCTAGAACGAGTCGTGACCATTCGCATTGGGTACAGCGAGTGAATGGATCGGGTCGTCATTGGCGCTGGAACCGTTGCTGTCATGATCTCATCTATGCTCCTTGATCCGGTCCACTGAGTTACTTGCTCATCAATTCATCCATCAAGAGCCCTCATGTGTCTCGTATTCCATCTGCTCGTGGTCGGCGTTGGCTGCGGTCGACAGGTTCTTGAACCCGTTCTTACTCATCATCGCCAATCTAATGCACACATTAGCTCACGACCTAGAAACTTGTGGGCATGTGTTTCTATCTCTCTCTCACCTTGGGCGCGAGGTAAAATCTCAGGTAGCTGGTCCCGGACAGGTTATACTCGACGAGCAAGGGCACCTCCTGGCTCAGACACAACTTAACCTTGGGCGCAATAGCGGTGGCCTTGCTGAAATTGACGAGATATTTGAGGCCAAAGGTCAGCGATACAGGCTCTGAGAGCTGGATGTTGACGTCCTGGTCGGGCTTGTCGACATTGGTGTGCTGGCGTACGGTGACGCTGCCGCTGCCAATGTCACCCTGGCAGGCGAATCGGACTCCGTCTTTGGTAGCTTCGATGGAGACTGGTAGATGAGTTAGTCATCACTTTTCAATTTCCTATGCGCTATAGCGTAGAGGAGGTGGTGAGAAGGAGGGAGTCAGAAGGAGGGAGGGAGGAAGTGGTGAAAACCCTGTACCTGACTCAGACATAGTTATCAGATCTCGACAGATGCGCTGAAGCTCGGCACTGGGCATCTCAATTGTGGCCGCGTATTCGGTGTCTGGAATACCCAAATGCTCCTGGTCGATGTCCATCAACTTTATGTCGTACTCGCTCAGCCGATCGGTCTCGGTGCTCTCAAAGACCAGATTGACCACGTCAGGCGAATCTTCGGCCTTGAGCGTGAGAATGTCTTCGTTCTGGGCCGCGCGTAGCACTTTGGTCAGCGAGGTCAGGTTGATGCCCAGAGCGATGTTGCGGTCGCAGCGGAAAGGCGAGAACATTTCAGCCTTGAGCATCATCGACACCAGGGCCACGTGCGAATTGTCCATGGCTTGCAGCGCAATGCCCGAGTCATTGCAGTCGAAGTTGCAGTCTTGCACAAGGTCTTTGATAGCATCGACGACCTAATGCAGGGCGGGGCAAGTCGTGTTAGTGCGACCAGAGAGCAGATCCTGCGCGCGGACGAACCTTCTTGAGCGTTGCAGACTGCTCGAGACGCGCTTCCAACACTGTAGGCCATGTTAGAACCGCGGCACGGACGGCGTGGGCCAACGCTGACGTACTGGTGGCGCGGTACGGAGGAAGCGGCGACTGGCTGGGAGAGAATGTGTTGGCTTTGGGGAGGGACGAGAGCTGAGACAAGTGCTTCGTGGTAAGGACGCCTGTACAATCACATGTATCACAGTCAACGTTGATATGGACAGGTTAGCCCAACTTCCATATGATATGACTTCCTTACTGCAATGCACAGACAGGTCAAAATTCGGCCCACAGACGCGCCCCGCTGCACCGCGTTCGCGTCTGCCAAGCCACTAGCCGCATACGGGCATATTCTGCATATTCTGCACAGCCTCACGTGATGGCCCTTCGACTGTCTGTGTGCACTTTGACTCCCTGGGTCGGCCGTAATATCCGGCCGCTAGCCTCATGCGGACTAGACGCTCGGGCCCTCGTGACACGTGACCGCCCTCGGCCTGTTTCTGTTGTGTACGTACCTCCCTTGCAGTGAACTTTCTCCACGCGGCGGGGACGTGATGCTGGCCCATATCGCCATTGGCCGATGTCTCGGTCCTTCCCCGAGACGGTAGGTGCCAAGAAGTCAAGGTACCGGTGTTCCCGATGCATTGGTCTGACGGCCGATGGCCAAAAGAACGTGCAGATGAGCGAACTCTGATGGATGGAGTGATTGATTGATTGATTGATTGATGAGAAGCTACGAGCTACGGATGTGCAGATAAAGGAGGTAGGGGCCAAGCCCAGCGCGTCACTCCTTCCTCCGTGACAATTGGGCACTGAGCTTGTGAAAGTTGAGGCTTCAACGCTACAGACTCCACCCATCCTCTCGATGAAGGCGAGACTGGTTCTGTTGGTGCTATATAAGCTTTGGTTGATGTATAAAGGAGGCCTGCTGTGGACCTCAATCCATTTGTCTGTGGAGCTCTCAGATCCCTGTCGCCCAGCTCGGGAGATTGCTGCGACTGGGACAAGCCTCGGGAAGGAAGCGGCGGGTGGTAGAAGGACGGCGGTGCAAGGTGGCAAGAAACGTCGATGCTACCGCGTCCTCTACTTTTACAGCACACAGGACAGAATAAGTTGAGAGGAGGGGTCCTGCAAGTTCAAAATCCATGGTCGGTATTCATGCGAGGCGTTACCGTTCGCCACTTGTGCGCAACAGCCTGAACACTACCTATAGGGTGGCAACACTAAATCTGTCGATTATTGGTGAGGCAGCGCGCCTGTTCTGCCTGGACAAAAAAGTCAAGTGGGCAAAGGTGTATGGCCCACGGGTTCGTGCTAAGATCGCGTCTTGACCGCTAGTATTGTCTTCATTGATACTCCGAGCCCCTCTAATATGCAGCTCGATGTATGCTTGCTGCACGGACGGATTTGTGCAAAATCAAACGGCGATATCCGCCGAGATACTTGAATCGTCAAAAGGGCCTTCCCGCGAGAGCGCGGGACAGTAGCGGGATTACAGACCACCCAGCCCAGCTACTCCGCGCTTCCGTTCCAGAAATCGCCTTGGATGGGTGGCACAGGGCGGGTGTCATCGTTTACTCCCTGTATTCATTTAGAGCTCTGTGCAATCCCGAGGCTAAAAGGGAAGTCCTGCAGTTACTGTGCGTCAAGCCTACGACATCAGCCTCCCGAAGTCGTCCAGGTACCTGCGATCGTTTGTCAGCCTGAACTTTTGCTTACCGACCGCGTCCAGACGTTGGGAAGAGCGAGGCTCACTGTTGCAGAAAGGGCGACAAATGGAAGCCCACGATCTGAGACGCTGTCTGCAAGTAGCTGATTGCTTGGTTGAAATACTGCTCATTGTGGTGCGAGGGAGAAACACTGCCCAGGCTGATGTGGGCTTCAGCAGCCTGCACGAGGTCAGTCGTCTTGACAGCTCAAGTGAATCCAGCCCAAGACTTACGAAGGAGAGTAATGCACCATCCAGCCGATTCAATCTCTCAGCTGCCGTGACCGCGCGGTGGAAATACTCGGTTGCAGGTAGAAGCATTCCTCGCGCCTCGACGTAGTCTGGTGTCCCGGCGAGTGCGTCTGCTTCCGCTGTAGCTCTCGCCGTCTCTCGCGCATCATCGCTCGAGGTGAATGAAACTCGGCCTGTCGAACTGGATGGTCGTGTGCTGCCTGTGCCGCTGGAACTGCCATCGTTGCGACCAATCCGCGCCAGTGTACTCTGAACACGGAGAAGCCAAGCGTGTCCGAGCCCTGAATTCGATCTGTCAGTGAATGGTTGCAAGCGAGAGTACCTTTGGAATACCTGTCAAAACCTCAACTCTCTCCTCCCGTGACTGCGCCAGAAGGTGCAGATACTGTCTGATACACCACTGCGCGATTTCGACGTCGCCCCCCCCATCAGCTTCATGGTAGGCCAGATTTTGGAGCTCAGAGATCACAAAGACCTGGTCGTCATAGCGATCGGGCCAATTCATGAAGTTGGAAGAGTCCAGGAAAGAAATAATTGCGCGGGCCGTGCTCAACCGGCTGCTGATGTTTCCCTGTGGTTGGGATCCTTCGGTGTGGGCGGACCTGAGCCTTGCAATTATTTCTGCCACTCTCTGTTCTTCGGCAGGATCGACGCCATTAGTGGACACGGGACCAGATGCTAAGGAAGTCATTTCGGTAGTATCGTATAGGCCTGACAGTAGTCTAGACGAATTATGGATTTTGACCCACGTGATAGAGCTTCACATTGCGCTGTCGACCCAAATCTGTGCAGAAAGGGGTATAGAGAACTGTGTAGAGAGATGGGTCAGTGTACAACAGACTATAACGGCCACCGATAGATGCCCAAGCCGCAATTTGACCAAGGTGTTGTTATGCATGAGCAGCCTTTTTGAGCGACAAGGGCCAAACTCCAATCAAAAAGGCTCACCTACAGCGACTAGTCAGCCAAGACTGCCGATGCTCCCGGAGGTCTTAATGCCTGCCTGCCTGCCTGCTGGAGTTCGCCTATGGAGATGCCAGGATTGCAATGGGCTTGAGGCAAGACTCGCAGTAATCCCACCGGCTTACGCCTTGGGTTGGAGAAGTGGGTAGGGGCGAGTCAAGAGCGTGGCAATAGATGCGCTGGCAGGCACGGCGGACGCGGCGTCAGATATGGCTAAGTCTTTGAAATATTCCCAGGTCCGGATTGACAAGAGCGACCGGAGAGTTGACCGCGACACCACGGCGGCCAGAGCAACTTCTTGCTCCTGCCGGAAGAGTCCATGGTCTTGAAGATTAGCAAGGCCAGCCAATGCTTAGGGATAAGGTTACGGCCGCGACCTCGTGGAAAGTGCGTCTCGGACGCAAAGCACGGAAGATCATCCCTTCGGAGAGATATGTGGGAAGGAGCACGAGTGAGGTGAGGCAATTCGACATTTCTCGACGTTGATAGAATGTTCGAGGATGCGCTAACACCCCTGGCGAGAAATAAATTCGGCTTCCAGCCCGGGTCCGCCAGGCAATTGAATGCGAATATGATAGGCCGGAGGGGTCTTAAGGCCGAAAATTTGCGAGCCCGGGCATCCGATAAGGCCTTTGCCACGCCAGGAGAAAATATCGTAGAGGAAAGTTAAAGCTCCGAAGCTTTCCGCAGCACTCATCATCCCATTGACATTGACAGAGGTGAAGAAGAAGAAGAAGAAGAAGAAAAACAGACAAGGGCGGAGATCAGCATTAACTTTACCGCCGAAGATATATGCATTGCATAGTGCAGACTTGGGCGGGAATTACATCTTCGACATCCATCCGAAGTGCGATGTGTCATCGTGTCTCTTCTTCCCCCTTTGATTATCTCTCACATACGAGGGACCTGGGTCTCGCACCACGGCCCAAATATGTCGAGTAATGATCACAAATGGCGCCGCCAATATGATATACAAGAAGGGTGAAGCCAAAAGCCAAATATCGGTATATTGCGTGTGTGTCATGGATGCCTCATAAATTCGTCAAAAATGTGGGTATCATTACTGCGTGCTTTTCGGGTCGAAGCCGAAAGACGCAAGGCTCTGCAGAGCAACACTTTGGGCGCTCGCAAAACCCATCAAGGCGACGAGACTCGAGTGACGGGCCGAGAGAGAGATGGCCGGTGCTTGATGACCATTTGCAATTCGCGGAGCATGTTGGTTGTCGTGTCTGCTTGCTCCTGTAGCGTGGCCCGCTTGCGTCTATCCTCTTGCAGCTTGGCAATCTTCTCCTCACGAGTCAGTGCGGGCGACATGCGCTTGCGCGGCTTGGCCACCGCCTCAAAGACCTCTCCGCCAAGACCGCTGAGAGACAGGCTGTCGCTGTCATCGTCGCCATTGAGAAGCCTCAGTGCTTCAGCCGGTCCGCCATCTACCATGGTCAAACCGCCGAGGCTAGGTGAAGGAGAAATGGGAGTGCGTGGAATGCTGCCAGGCAACGGCGATTTCGGATCGGGCTCGGAAGCCGCAAGCATTGCATTGCGCCCTTGTTCCCATTCAACAAGAATGCTTCGAAGCTCAGAGCCCAGAGCATCGTAGTGTTTTGCAGTGCTCGCCGACACCGCTGTCTCACCCGGACTGGTGGTAGTCAGGAGGCCAGCGACGTCATCACGAGCGATTTTGGCCTTGGCGTTAAGCGCGCGTATGGCGAGCACCAACGTATCCAATCGCCGCATTTGGGCTTTGAGATGCGCATTTTCTAGTGTGCCAGGGCTGTCGGCCGGTCGAGCTGGCCAAGTATCGCCCTGCAGCGAAGTGGCTAAGGGATGATCTGCAAAGGACTCTTCGCGATGCTGCGCCAGCCGCAAAGCCTGCAGCATCTGCAGCGAATCCTCGGCTATGGTCTGCAGAATTTGCGCAACTTTGCGCCATCTGGCCACATCTGACCAGAGGGGAAATGCTTTCACCGCGAGCAAGTCAACAAGGAAAAATCTTCTCGCAACCGCGTGCAGCTCAAACAGAAATCGGAGCTGCCTCAGTGAGTCTCGGGCCTCGACAGAGAGCTCGTTCGCGTAGTTGATGGTCTCGGCAAAGCTCTCTGAAGATAATTCGTAGATGTGATAGTATGTGTCGAGTTCGGCACGGTCGACCAGCAATTGCAGCTGATTATGAAAATGAACAAATTGGGCAATGCCTGTGGTAAGAGACTTTGCAATTACGGCCCGAAGTTCCCTGCACTGCTGAAGCGCATACTTCTCGTCCAGCCGTGAGACCGGTGGCAAGGGATGGCTGAGGTCGTAGCCTTTGGCCACCACCTCGATCTCCTGGATGTACCTCAAGGCCGCGCTGGTCGACGAGTCGAAATCCTGGGATTCACTCACCAATCTGGATGCTGCAGCAAGGGCGGATTGCCGGACAAACTTGAGATATTGGCGGCGTGCTGTCACGACGAGACAGACGGAAAGAGAGACGGCGACGAGCACAAACAGCGCGGCTTCTGACGACTCTATCTTCGCGGGCCGCTTCAATCTTGCCCTTAGCCAGGAGAGAAGCCAAGCAAAGGAGAATGACAGCGAGACTATCACATAGGCGCCCCTAAGCGAGAAGGGCAGTGCCGTCGTTGCATCATCCGCCGACTTTTGCCCGCGCGGCTCGGCGTTGTGCGTGAGGAGCTGGGAGGCGACGATGATATAGCGAAACCGCTCCAGGAACGGCGCCTCGGAAGAATCTGTCAGGAGCCTGGCCTGGCATCGTATGAAATGAAGGGGGTTCTGTAGCCTGGGAAGACCGCGCGGCGCGTATTGTTGGGGCGGGGCTCGCGGCGACTGTGGCGTCTGGAAAGGAGTGGCGTCGCCCTCCACGATATCGGCCAGAGGCGACCCTTCGTAGACTAGGGCGTCCATGTCATGCTGAAGCTCAGAAGTACAGAATTAGAATGACAAAGGAAAGGGCAGGAGAGCAGAGCGGGTAAAGGAGAGGGTAAAGGAGCGGCACGGCAGCAGAGCGCGAACGTACAGAGCAGAGGCAGTGGCTTGAAAAGGCCAGAGATCCCACCTTTTAGACTTTTCTCCGCGGCTGCCCGCATTAGCGCGGCCTCCACGTGATCGGAGTCCGTGGCTGTGACAGATCGGACAGAGGGTGTGCGGCCGCCTGCCACGTCTCTGGTATATTACTCCTGTTGAACGATGGCTGGCAAGACTCACGCGACACCAGCCAGACCCCTTTTCCTTCTCAGTTGCATCGAAGAAGGAGGACCAATATAGAAGGCAGTTTTCTGCTCTTCGAGGAGACGGGATGTATGTGTGATGCTTTCAGCTGAAGTGTCAGCACAGCCACCATAGAGTCGCGCTACCACAGATCAAGGCCCTGTTTAGATGGTTCGCGTGTTTTTGCATATATATTCACAGCGCTTCTCCATATCGCAGTGCCACCTGCTGTTGCCAAACTATTCGTATCTTCTGAGAACAGCCAAAGATCCAGCACACTGATGTCAAACCGGCCTAGCTGGATGTCGCAGCTGGACCTTCGCAACAGTAGACTGACTGGAAACTAGTTGTAGAAGGATGGGCGCGTCTCGAGAGAGCCATGCGGGGTTGGAGAACTGTCTGACGTTATTATACCGAAGGGGCATTTTCTTGCCCCAGGTGTGGCGCTTGCTTGAAATGGCCTTTTGACAGCTCGGCTCTAACCCCGATCATCTTTGCCGAGGTAGTTCTCCAAAATGGGGGATCACCGGGAAGTTTCATCCACCGCGCAGAGATGCAGTGCAGGACGCTTGTTATCGACCTTTGGGCGTGTCTAGAAGCGCTCAGAAGAGTCATCGTCAGCACAAAGGTGCTGAGATAGACAGATATAAACAAACAGAGCTTGATCATGGCAGGGCCCGTACGGCAGCCCATCGACCTGAAGTCGCTCGAACGATGGATTGACGCCAATACACCAGAGATCAAGACGCCTCTGGATTTGAAGCAGGTACAGATAATCAGACCGAGCCTGTGTCTTCGCTATCGAGTCTGAGTGCTTACAGCTGAGCAGTTTGGCTTCGGCCAGTCTAACCCCACCTACCAGATCACCAGTCCCGACGGCACGCGATATGTCGTGCGCAAGAAGCCGCCGGGGAAACTTCTCTCCAAGACAGCACATCGAGTCGACCGAGAGTACCAGATAATTTCGGCCCTCGCCGGCACAAACGTACCTGTGCCCAAATGCTACGGTCTATGCGAGGATGACAGCGTTATTGGAACTCCTTTCTACATCATGGAATTCTTGGACGGGAGATTTATAACCGAGCCACACTTCCCCGCACAATCCGCCGAGGAACGACATGAGATGTAGGTGGTCAAACTGCTTAGTATTTCCAAATGAAACCAAGGATCGGTTTTACAAGGAAGCAAACTGACGTGGCTTCGTTGCAGGTGGCGCGCGGCCGTAACGACGCTGGCGAAATTCCACAGTGTGAACTACTCCGCCGTGGGCCTGTCCAACTTTGGCAAGCACTCTGGTTTTTACGACCGCCAGATCAGCACCTTCTCGCGCCTATCCAGGGCCCAAGCCAGCGTCAGGGACGTCGAAACAGGCGTTACCGTCGGCGACATCCCTCACTTTGACGACATCCTCGACTTCTTCAGCAACAAGGAGAAGCAGCCGAAAGACAGGAGCTCGCTGATCCACGGTGACTACAAAATCGACAACCTGGTCTTCCACAAGACCGAGCCGAGGGTCATTGGAATCTTGGACTGGGAAATGGCCACCATCGGCCACCCGCTCTCCGACTTTGTCAACCTGGTCGGCCCATGGACCTGGGCGGGCCTCGATGAAAATGGTCAAATTAGGTCAAATCCCGAGTTCAGCCCCGGCCGTACCCCTGGTCTGCCATCGCTGGACCAGGTGACTAAATGGTACGTCGAGGAGAGCGGCTACAATGTCACTCAGGATCTGGACTGGGGGAACGCATTCGGTGGGCTCAGGAGCTCCGTCATCGTTCAGGGAATTGCCGCCAGGGTCGCACTCAGGCAGGCAAGTGGTTTGACCGCCAAGACTTATGCGGAAAAGCTGATTCCAACTGGCCTGTGGACGTGGGAACAGATCAAGAAATTAATAGATAAGCCGGTACAAGGAGCTGGGAATAAAGCGAAGCTGTAGAGAAGTCAGCAGCAGCGTCGCCGCCGCTGCCGCCGCCACCGCCGCCACCACCACCAGCAACCTTCTATTAGAAGAGCTATTAGCATAGGGCATTAAAAAGGCGAGGGGTGATCTTGACAGAGTATGATGTAGCTTCTATGGATCACAAGCTATGTACAGCCGCCTGTGCCCGATTGCTGACCTTCGCATCTTGGAAAGATTGTCAATCTCACCCTACGGTCCAGGAATCGATGCTAGTGAATGAGGCAGAAGGTCGAGAGAAGACGATTTGGTAGGTGATAGAAGAGAACTACCAGAACACACCAGCTTGACGATCTTGGATCTTGCTGCTCTCCAAGACACTCTCCAACACCCGGGCATGAACCAATCTAGGGACTCAGATCCGTTCAAACTCATCTCGTAACTGGGGCCAAAACACGAATTTCTTGCCGAGATTTGCTACCCTTCTGAGAGTGCCGAGAATGGGTGCGCACGCAGAAAGCCCATTCCATACCTGTTGGCCAGATTTGTTGCGAACCGAAAAAAGGGGCAACAATGGCATAAATAACGTAGCTATCGTTTGACTTCAGACCTTGAGCGAGGCATCAAGCAAGGCAAAGAAGCGAAGACTAGGCGAACCCAAGGTAGCCCACCCCTGCCCCGGGGGGTTCTCCAGGGCAACCGATTTGCAAACGGAGGCGGTTTGAAACAAAACATCTCAACTTACCTTACTGCGAGTTAACGCTTATACCCTTATCACCGTGCTTTTCTCACTAGCTCACATCTCACACCACGGCATAGCATCTTTGCTGTCTCTTCCTCACACGTGAGGATCTTACGTCAGATGGGTTAAGAGATTAGCCAATTCGATAAAACATGGTGGGTGGAGACAGGATGTCGCCACAATTGCACCGCGGCGGTGGCTACATCCACTGCTTCTCTTGCTGCTCTTGCTGTTTTCGCCGCTGCTCTGCGCCTTTCGTATCAAAAGCAACCAAAAGTACCAATTGCAAGGTTTGGCGGACCATCCCAAGACTGATTGTGGAGAAAAGAGAGCCGAATGGGGGGGGGAACCACAGCGATGATGGGATAGCCCAAAGCCAATCAACCGAAACACTTTCCTTATTTGGACTGGTAGTTAGAGTGTAAGTTGCGCTGATTTTGCGGCTGCTTGGACGTGTGAAGTCGGTGTCATGCAAAACTCTCGGCACATCCGTCCCTGTGTGTGGTGCAACTGAGTGATTTAAGTGTGGCTGGCACCGGTGCCCGTTCGGAGGCTTGGATGTGAACTGTTTGGGGAAATTGCTTACTCGCGTGCTACAATTTAAGGAATTGCTTACTCGCGTGCTAGACAACGATACGCAAAAACTTTTTTCATCTGCCCTGGGGACCAGTTTTAAAACAACTCCGTGATTTGTTGTTGCGACATGGCTAAGTCCTAGGCGACATTGTCACCTGGTAATCATGTGAGGGCAGTGGCTTCTGTGCACGAACCCGGGTTACCTGTTGTGGAAAAATTGATTCGGCCGAATACTCGGGTCTGTGAAGGCCGGGAGTGGGGATGGGCTTCCTTCAAATTGCGTCACGATGCCTGCTGGCTCAGACTTTTTTTTGAGTAAGTCACTTCGAAAATTACTTGGTGGCGATAGCCCGCCTTCTCCACTATGGGACCGCGATTCTGAACTTTGAGTGGTTTTGCTGATGGCCCTGCGCCGAAATGGATCGGAAAGATGGAGAGATTTAGTTTTCGCTTTCGGAGAGAGACAGTTTAGATCATACGAGTTGGAGTTACCTTGATACTTGATACTTAGAAAGGATTCTGTATGTGTCCCTTTATACGCAGAAAAAGTTGCCATTTGTCAGGAAAGCAAGCTTTGGGTTGGGGATCAGTTGTCTCGCATGCTTACCGGAAGAAATACGAGAGGGTACAAGGAGGACCCTGACAACCGTAGTGTGGCTTGAAAAAGCTTCGGTAGCCGGCAGCCTTCAAAAGCTAAAACAGCCGCCCTCGCAGTGCTAACCCCTGTGGCTTTTGTTTCCCAACGGCGCGGCGGCAACCCAAGACGCTACTACCGCACCAGCAGATCACTAACAAAGCTACAGTTCGGAGCTAACGTCCGAGTATTCCAATTAATTTCTTCCATTCTAACCCCAAACAGGGGGCAACATTGCGCCTCCATGGACGAACCTGTAAGAGCCGTCTGGAGATGGTCTGGTCTTGTCAATGACGGCGAGGATCGATGCGGTGTCACATCTGAAGCATACTTTTCACATTCCAAATATTTTGATTACCAAAGTTTTCTCCTCCCGTTTGCAGTACCACGACGGTTCCGAAGCTATTATTTTCGATAGTATCTTCCAGGTGCTAAAAATAGAACGATTACTTAAACAGGAAATTTGGGGTCAAGAAAAGACAAGATCGGTGGTGCCCTCTGAAGAAGGTGGCCAGTGCGACGTCCCGCTAACTCTGGTAACTCTCGTGCATTGGAAGGATGTAACAAACATGCTTTGGGCAAGTGATTCGAGTCCGACAATCCAAAAGGCCAATACACCACGGGCTGATTGAACGCCGGGGCGCGGGGCCTTCCTCTTTGGAGCATGTGCAGTACGTAGACGACACAGTATTTTAATCACTTACTTTTTTGGGGGATCGGTAATCTGTATGAGGAAAGTTGCATTTCTTCTGCCATCTATAGAATGGCATACAACCGAGAGGCGCCAACCCAGTAAGCACGACAGTCAGTATGAGTTTGAACTCTGGGCACATGGAGGTTTTTTTAAACAACAAAGAGTTTGCGGTGGCGGGGGCGTGTAATGAATAGCGAAAACGAACTTCGCGTTGGAATTCGGAGCCTAATAGGCTGCTAAAATTGGCCCCCAGATGACCCCCAATCTCGACGTATTGCAATACGATACACGTACAGTTTTACGTGCACCACTTGTCGCGACAAAAAGTCATCCCTGTACCAACTCTAAGTTTATTCAAGGCAGGCAGAGTGGAAACGCGGGTGAGCAGGGGTTGATGCGAACCACCCAGTCAGCGTGCTTACCATCCGCCGAGCCCCAACTCGTGGTATCAGAGTTTAAGTTCGCCGACAGCCACGCGCTTTTCCCATGGTAGCTTGCTCGTATCTTCTCCAGGTCATCACCACCAACACACAGAGCGCGTACCGCCAGTAGCATTAATTAGGTCGGAGCCCCATTGCGACATAGGCGTGCTTCCTCGTACAGTAGACCCAAACTCTCCCTACCCGGCCCTGAAGCTACTTTGCATCATGCCGATCATCTGAATTTTGCTGAAAGAGGAATATCTGTGTCTGGACAAAGGTAGCGAGCAAGTAGGCGTGTGTGTGTGTGTGTGTGTAGCCAACCTAGCCCACCACCGATGACTTGGCTCGCAGTGTTACAGTAGCGTTTTGCGTTCTGGCCCCCAAGGTCGGGTATGTGGGTGAAAAGCACGAGGACTGCAGTCGTGGCCAATGGAGCGTGGAGTTAGCATCTTTGAATCTTCGTCTGGTGCAGTCTTGGAGAAGGGGCTGGATCTTCACTCTGCACCTCCGGCAGAGAGCCTGACTATCAAGGGAACAGGGGGGGTTAAACGAGGTTTCAATCAAGTTAGTGAACAACCTGGATACTACAACGCGACTTCTCCCGGGGTTGAGTTCTACGCACAGCTTTCTCGCAGCAGATCAATGGATGCACTGATGGGAAGGGGTGGGAGAAGAAAGCGAGGTGAAACGTGTTTAAGGAGTATCCTGCTTTTTTGTACATGTGTTCTAGAAACAAGACTCTCAGGCGGCCGCCAGACGCCTATGCGCTCAAAATCGCCTCCTGAGGTTTAGTCGCTCAGTAAACTCCATTCATGGTATCTCATGCAATTCCAACTCGTCAATCTACAATGCCCCCTAATCCGGGCTCACGGATCAAGTAATCCCACTCTTTCCCCGCCTGCAGGCGTTCATTCCCTCGTGTAAAGTCATGAATCCAGAATCATCACTCCAACTCCGTGTCTCAAAATCAGGATGTCTGCGATTTCTGTTCCTGCTTCTTGTGTATTCTCCGAACATGGTCCTTCATGTTGTCCATGCGGCTGAAAATGCGCTCACACTCTTCGTTGTGTGGACCTTTCCACTCACATTTGATGCCTGGGTTGTGCTTCGCTTCATGCCGCGCTCGATCTTTTTTGCTGCTGAATCCACCGGTGAGAGCGCCATCCCGGGATCGACTGAGCGCTGCAGCTTGTGATTGGGGACAGCCGTCCACTCGACAGAAGAGATGTTTCGAGTGTCGGTTGTAATGCTTGCGCAGGTCGCACCCTCGGGTAAAAGTGGCACGAGACGTGCAACCCGGATAAGCGCATCGCCAAGCTGCCTGGCTTGTACCTGAGCTTGAGTCCGTAACTGGGATGCCGTAGGCGTGTAATGAACTACTTGAGGATGTCGAGTTTGACCGCAGAGTCGACTTCATCACAGACCCACTTCCAGCACCTGTCTGGAAGGGCGTTGGGCTCGGCGATCTCGACATTGAGAGTGTGCTGTGTCTGCTGCTCTGCAGTGAGAAAGATGAAGAGGTTGAGAGGCCCCGATGCGGTGGCACACTTCCAGGCAGAGGGCCGACGTCGAAAGATACAGGAGCGATATCCTGTGGTGTTGGTGGTATGACGTTGGTGTAGGATGGTATTGGTGTCTCGAGTGCTGGATACGTTGATGACGACGGCTCACAGGAAGAAACGGCCGCTTGGTGAGGGTACGATGTAAATGGCATCCAGGAATTTGGCTGGAATAGATCGTATGCTTGAGTAGCGGCCTGGAATTGGGCCACCTCCTGCTCAGGCAATGTTGAGATGGACAAGAATGAGGCACCAGGGTGCTCTCCAAAGAAAATGTCGTGAGAGTGGGGCCGATGAGCCTCAGGAAAGGGCATGCCGTCCTGCGAGGAGTGTGTAGACTCTGACAACGATACACGCCCGCTATGAGACGGCGCAGGAGATGGATAGGTAAAGCCAGCTAACGAGGGCGAACAGGTAAGCAATGATCCTTTGTCGAATTCGTCAAACTCGCTAGGTGGAGGTGTCAAAGAGAACATGGCTTCTGTGACACTAGAAGTCATCTTAGGTGAGCCGATCAGGTGCTAGCGTTCATATAGTCGCGAAGTAATCTGGAATGATCACTCTGTAGTGTCAAAGTTCGAGACTATGGGGGTAGTGATTGAAATAAATCAAAACAGGACAAAGGAGAATGCGTTCATAAGGAGAAGTGAAGGGGGGCGAAGACTGTTATGAATAGGTATTTGCTGCGGAGCTAAGGTGTGCCCTTTGGTCTGTGACGATCCTCGTAAGGCTTGAACACTTGGTCCATTGATGACATTATCACGGGTGGTGCAGGGCCACAGAATCAGCAGCATCAGCACGGATTCCACTTAGAGGCTCCACAGCGAGATACGTGCAGTTGGCAGTGACCTCGTGCCTAGTGGTCACAAATGGGTTGAAACGTCCTACAGGATACTATCCTAGGCACTGAAGCCACGAGGTTTGGGGGCGTTGGGTGGCAGGTCAAGTGGGGTTCGTTTACTAGCGCTGTGTTCTGCAATACTGTAAGTTATTTTCCACCCGTTACCCACCGACAGTGTCAACAGGGGTGGCATGCGTTAGTGCCGTCCCACTGCGCCGCAAGTAGGGTTCGCGTGAACTAAATCTGGCTTCGTAGCCAATGCGGAGGGTGCGGATGGAATTGGTCCGTGTGTGCAGCGTGGTATTAGTACGCTGGGCAATACTGCCTGCATTGAGAAAAGTCGGTGTTGGATTTGTCAACTCTCCGTAGCGACGGGCAAGCCTGGCTAGGGTGACGCACGAAGATTATCTCCGGCTCGCAGTGCGGGCTACTGTCATTCTTCAAACTGGCTGGGGCTAGGCAGCATTGAGCGCGTCGGCAAGCATGTCCTTTTGCTGTCGCGTTCCTCGTTTACCCAACCGGCCCCGGAGACATAAGAACAGCGACTCGAGGGATAAGAAATCTGTTGCCCGCGGTTGGTTGAATTATTCATTGCTCAAGGCACCAAGGACACAACGGTTACATAGTCTACTTCGTGCTGATTCACAGCATCGCTCTAACATTGTTTGTATGGTAGCAATGCGAAATGTATGCGACCTGATTAAATGATCGACAAGGACAAGCTTCCAGTCCCCACTCAAACGCTGGTGGCTTCGTAAAATACTACACTGGTGGCGGCTGGCTTTTGGAATTGTGTCTGATGATCGCAGGGTTGGTGTTGACTAAGCGTGATCAGAATTGGCATATCTATGCCCTAAAATCAGACGGCTGTAATACTCTCTCCGGTCGTTTCATCTGCCGTTCCTTAGCTTCATGTTTGGCCCCAGCATTGCCACGTGAAAATCTCCCTGCCTCTGAGGTACTATTGGTGGACCATGATTTGTAACACCGTTATTCCAGGAAATGGGCACTGGGAAGTGGACGTTCAGAGCGCCCATTGGCCGGCTGAAAGCCTGGACGACAAACCATGACCTAGGGCGTTGCTGCAGGGGTGACAGACAGTTGGAGGCGTTGAACAATATGAATGGATCGGTTGGTTTATGACAATGGACGGGATCTGCAACCCTGCCGAAAAGTTCTCACCAGACACCAGGACCAGTGTACTCGCTACAAAGCGCAAATAACACTCGTTCAGAGATACTGTATCGGGCAAGAACGTAAGCCACACGTGCTTCATAGCAAGGGATCAAAAGGGGGTCAGGACAGGCAATCAGAACGAGACTGAGATTGCAGGAGACGAAAAGCTTAGATAATCTGGGAAGACAACATGCGTGTTTCTGTAGGCGACTCGCTAACTTGGGAGGCAAGTGAGCCGTTGAATGGGAACCGCTATTCTACCCGCTTCTTTCTTTAGGAATGTACGGCCTAGATCAGTGCATCAGGGATACAGTTCGCCCATAACCAATTTCAAGAGGACGCGTTTAAGTTTATGCATCCTTGTAGGGCTAGAGCTGTACGCTGCAAGCAAGCACCACGGGCCATCACCGCCATCGCTTGATTCTCAGAAAACAAACGCATCGAGCGTCAAGAGGGTGTGACAGTTGTTGCGACTTGAAATACCGACTAGGCAGCTTTCCGCTCGCCAAGCTTTAGTAGTCCGAATTACCACTCCACACTCCGTCGCCCCGGGTTTCAATGAAGGGTCTTTGGACATGACATCTATGTTTTCTTCACGTGACTTTCATAATCAAATTGCTCAACACGTGGATTGCGACTTCGGGCCCGTGATTGCCCAGACCGGAAATTTCACTGGGAGCAGACCACATCCAAGCGGCAGAACAAACAAGGGCTCCAAGGCGACAGAACAGCCCAGCTAGGCAACTGACTGCCGTAGCACCCCGGACCTCGTGCTTACGGATGTGTTGAATCCGACTGAACTGAGCAATCGGAAACCATGGCCATTGCCTCGGTTACGCTGACGGGTGAGATTCCGGAGGAAGATCGAGAGATCTACCAGAATTTGGCTAGACTGCAGAAGATTCACCAACAAGTGTTCGAGCTGCGAGTGCTTCTGCCAGATAAACTGGTGCAGCCGAGTCAAATGGCCATGGACAGCCGTGGCAAAACCGCACCGCAAAAAGTCGCATCATATATCAGGGATGCTGCTGCCACTGGAAGCAAAAGCATCAAATCGTTTCAAGCAGAATATGAAAGTGATGAGATCAAGGCGCTGTGGCAAAACGCCATCTCTGTAGAGCTTTCACAGGGAGAAGACGTGTGGATTCATGACTACACCAAGTTGGACAACAAGCCTATACCGGGGGCCGGGCGCGTGGTCCAAGCTATTTCAGCGTCCAAGCCGGGGCCAGATTCCACGGGAATGGATGATGAAGCAATTCTCGAGAAGTTTGCAAACTTGCACCCAGATGTGAAAGCATTGCGCCTGAAAGAAGGCCATGTCTTGCCTCTCGAAGTCGATATTGACAGCACCAGTCTTCTCCTTGAGCGTACAGGGTCTGGTGAAGGTGCAATGCTGGGCGTGACTCTCAAGAATGACAAGACCGCCCCTCCCGAAGCGAAGGAGGTTTTGGCGCAAATCTCGGACGAGGGAAAGTCACAAGGGCTGGGCCGAGTACTGAGCCTAATTGCATCGTATAAGGGATTCAAGAGTCAGCCGTGCCAGAAATGCGGTAAAGTGTTTGATGCCAGTCTCCAACTTGCTATCTACAGGAGGCTTAAGGAAGCAGGTTCTGCTGACACGCTGCCCGTCTGGATATCACTCCACCATAGTTGTGCCTTCTAGAATGTGTCCTGAATCCCTACAAGCGATCCAACCCCTGAAGGTGATGCTTTGGATGGTCATAGATACACCAGGCCCTCCGCTAAGGCAGGATTGAGAGTCGAGAGATGGGAGGTCAACTAGGGCGAGGTCTGATTTGTTGCACGAATAACTAACAGTATGCCAAGCGGGGGGGGCGAAAACCGGAGAGGGCACGGCCACAAGCCACAGGGCGGCTGCTCCGAGCGCCATACATAAACAAAGGCAGACTGGATTGTGCCCGAGGTCCGAGCTGCAACCGATTTCCGGGCTAGAACGAAATCTGATGGCATCCATTTGCTCCGAATGAGATGAGCCCATGTCTAGCCAACCAAAATCAAAGCAGTCAAGCAAGATGCCACGGCCGCATCTTTTTTGTTGACAGAAGGTGCAAATCATCAATCATCAGAAGCCTCCGGGACGTGAAACTGCCTAACCAAAATAAGGCTAGTCTATATTTTGAAATGACACTCTAGCCAATCAGCAGGTGCACGGAGAGTCAAGTAGCCGTGGAGACAGCGCGGCCGACTTTTCACGGGGGGAAACCACTTGGCTAGCGCCTTCTCGCACAACCCACACCGCCGGCTGCAGGAAGGAAGCAGAGACCACGATCAACGACAGCCTCAGAGAGTGCATTCTCGTTCTTGCCAGTCTCTCACGTTCGTTTCCAAGAACGAACTTCCTCTCTGCAACGCCGCACCTGCCCCCACCACACGCCTTCCACAGCACCTGCCCCCATCACGCGCCTTCCACCGCCGCTCGCTGGGTAGATAGATGATCGAGACACCCCTTTAGATCCGCTAGACGCTCGGTCTTGCTGTTCCTTCATCCCCTTCGTTGAGCCGCCAAGAAGTCTCCCGTTTACTGTTGATTAGCAAGATGACGGTCACTGGCCGCTTGGCCAATCTCCTTGCTCTTGCCCTCCTCTTCACCACTCTTTCTACTGCTTGGCCATGGCCTGTGTGGGACAAATCGGCCGCTGTAATTCCAGTGATTCGGAGAGCAGATGAGCAATCAGCAACAACAGCCGCTTCAAGCGCCTCAGGCAAAGCTGCAAACTCCGCCACTACGGCCGCTTCGGCTACGGCCGATGACGCGGCTACTACAGGCGGCTCTACCTCCACCAAGGATTCGACGACTAAGACTAGCAAGGGCCAGTCTAGCTCTGGCACCAAAACAAGCAAGACCCAGACGACAACCTCCATCGATGCTAGACTGCCGGCAGGGGGTGTGGAGATGATTAGTCCTGCGGCAACCGATGGGTCGCAGTACTACAAGGTGGGCGACTATGTCACGTTCCAGTGGAACTACACCAGCCTGTCGGTCACGCCATCAGCAGTCGATGTGCTGGCATCTTGCTCTCTCAACTCAGCAACTTACACCATTTCCACCAACATGTCCGTTGAAGAGACCGGGCAGGTGGTGTGGGATACCGGAAACACGGCAACGATGTCAAATCCATTTCCGGTGGCTACGTACACGCTTATCATCTACGATGCTGCAAAGGATCCCACCGACACTGCCTCTGCTGGCTACCTTAGTGCCTACGATCAGTACACCTTCGGCATGTACACGGGCCAGCCGTATGTGCCGCTGAACGAGTTTCGATGTGCGACATGTAACGGGGCCTTATCCATGCACGAGAGACAACTCTTGGGCGTAGTCGGTGTGACCGCCCTTGTCACTATTCTGTCATTCACTTGGTTCGCCAACGGCTTTGGTCTGTTCCGTTAACTTGGCGGAGCACGGCCTACCGTGATGAGCGAGCGTCTTCTTACCCCTTTTGGGATATATTTTCCCGTTTTCCCTGGAGTTCTGAAGCATGGCGAAGAGACTGGAGTTTAGGGGGGGCTTGGAATATGAATTCTTGGACATGGCCGGCTGCATGCATGACGGACAAATAATTTTACGTATCACCGCATTTACAAATGGGCCGAGATCCTAAAAGAGACCGACGAACAATACTTGAAGCTAATGAACCAAAATATGTCAACCAACTTGGTATTGGGGGCGTCCACGACAGCTCTACTCACGCACGTGCGTCTGAAGCAGCCAATTTGTACCTGACAAGCAACCTTTCTGTGCCGTGGCATGCTGTCTTTCGTTCCTCGCATGTTCATTGATGACAATCTGAACGCACGCAAATCAGTCCACTTGCGCACTCTCGAAGTCCATTCCTTAGACGATCGGGGAAGGCTGTCTTGCTCCGACTGTCGAGAGCTCTTCCCGGATGTGCACGATAGAGCCTTGTCACCCATGATTAATTGTGACTAATTGTCATCACTAGCCGCAAGCATGACTTTGTTTGAAGAGGGAATCAGAGAGATGGCGCGGTGTGACCGTTTGATTTGCTAGCATTTGATTGCAATCGATGGGTCTGGACCGCCTTCCAGCTGGTGGTAAGAAGGAAAAGGGGTGATATGGCTATTTATACTCGCCTTTCCTGTCACCCTTGGCCCTCATTTTCTCTCACACCCTAGCAGTCAATCCATCTTGTTCTCCCATCGGTACGTCACAAGTGAGAGCAGGGGTCAAAATCAGGCATCAACAGCAGCACGATCTGGCAAGCATTGCATTATTCAACCGTACATTGCATCTGGCGACTACCATCCAGTGGATCATCTTCCCAAGGCAAGAGACAGCCAGACTTCATCATGCCCACGCTCAACTCTCCTCCCTCAAGCAGTTCTCGACTACCGAAAGACTGGACAGCCGCCCATGAAGGATTTGTCCGGCGTCATGCTCGCAATGGGGAGGATGCCATCAGCATCATCATCCTATTTGAGACTGAGTTTCCAAAGTATAAGATAGACAGAACATGGTTTGCTTCTTACGTGGAGAGACGGAGGACTCTTTGAGAGAGAAAGTACATCGATCAGAGACAATACCTTTGGACGACTTCAGAGTGGGGGGGGGGCTGGACGGCGGTATCGAGAAAGGAGAATTCTGTGATATGAGTGCTGAATTCTATAAAACAATGAAAAGAACAGGTCATCTTGTTGGCGATTTCAGCAATTTCAGCCTCTCTTACTGGAAGGAGAGTTGTATTCGCGGCGTTCATCCAGAAATGGAATGGCGCAAATTCAATTGTAGACTTCACGAATTGGTGATTCAATCGCAAATGTCTTCCACTTGACTCTGACATCTAGACCATTTATAAATCTCTAGGCTCTCATGTCCTCTTTCCCACCCTCTCTCCTCAATCCTTTCCTCAACGCCCTCCGGACTCCCGCATCACTCAACTCCGCGCAAAACGACCATCCAAACTACTATATCCATGATCCATCATCGCTCGTCACTTCGTCCCAAATCAAAGATTTCTCCATCTCCACTGGTGCTTCACTCTTCTCTCACTTCCAACCCCTCCTCCTCTCCACTCAGCACACTCTCACCATCGTGACGTGCTTCTGGGCGCGCTCTGAATCCCTGTCGACGCTCAATCATGTTCTGCGCACGCTCTCTTCTCGTGCTCTTGCCAATGGCAATAGCGCCGGCAAACTCCGTGTTCGGATCCGCTTCTCTTCCCTCTCTGTGACCCAGAAACTCTTCCACACGCGCTCACTCTCGGGCCAGCCATGGCCGCCGGCGACCTGGGTGTCGAAGCTGGGCCTTCCACATCCATCCGAGCTGACCGGACTAGATCTGGAGGTGAAGTCGATTTTCGTCTTGCCTTTTAGCGTGATGCATCCCAAATTTGTGATTGTTGATGGCCACACCGTCCTCCTGCCAAGCTGTAATGTGAGCTGGGAGGATTGGTGTGAGGGGTGTGTGGAACTGTCGGGCGATATAGTCGGCCAGTTTATACGATTCCACAATGCATTCTGGGCTGATACTACCACGACAACAACAGCAACAACAACAACTACTGCTGCTGCTACTGCTACTGCTACCATTACTACCACCACTGACAACGACAACGACAACGACAATAATGAGTGCCACATCTCTCCCCCCCACGCCCACCAACCTCAATCCCGCAGCATCACAACAACAACACCCTCTCTTTTTCTTCCCTCCCCTCATCATACCAACCCAAACTTCCCCTTTCCCTTCCTACCCGCCCTCCCACCTCCAGCCACTCCACTCAACACCTTCCTTCTCACGGCCCTGAGCCACGCCACCCGCTCGGTCGTCATCACCACACCAAACCTCACCTCACCACCGCTCATCTCGGCCGTGCTCAGCGCGCTCCGCTCTGGCGTCGACATCACCATCTACACCTCGTCGGGCATGATGTTCCTCGAGCAGCTCCTGACGGCCGGCACCATCACCGAGTGGTGCGTGTGGTGGCTGAAAAGGAAATACCGAAAATTACTGCAGCTCGATGATAATAATACAAATACGGCCAGAAGAACAAGACGGCGTGGTATTTTGACGCGATGGTCCAAGAAAAGGGGTACCAATAATGCTAAGGACTCGAGGATTCTCAGAGATGTAGAACAGCAAATGCCCTTGCAGTCACAGTCACGGTCGCAATCTCATGATGATGATGACGAAGATGAAGGCGAAGGCGAAGACGACAATGCCATCAACGAACAAAGAGACAGAAAACGAATTGGCCGCCTCAATCTCTTTTATTTCACTCCCACCCCAACTCGCTGTTCCTCTTCCTCTCCCTCTCCCTCTTCCTCATCTTCCTCATCAACCCAAGTCCAAGCAGCCAAACTACACTTCAAATCCACCATCATCGACGATGAAATCGTCGTCCTCGGGTCTGGCAACATGGATCGCGCGAGCTGGTACACAAGCCAGGAACTTGGCGTTGCCTTTGCTAGCCGTGACTTTGCCAGGCAGGTGCAGGAGGAGTTTCGCCGGTTTTTGACAGTGCACGAGCAGCAGCCGCAGCAGCAGCAGCAGGACAACAACTACAACAACAAGGGGGAAGTGATGGGGATGCAAGTGAGGAGAGTTATTTGAACGACATCCTTTGTGAGGAACAGGCATATGTAAGAGTAGATTAATATCCAATTACATTCATGGTAGTAAACTATACAATACGGTAATAATAATGCTATTAAGTAGTATGCTCGATGAAAATGCCCAAGGCTTTTTGTTTCCTTTCCCTTCGTGCTCATCAAACTAGTCCCAAATCCAGCACGCAAGCAAGCGTAGCGATGCAATGTGGGTAATGACATCGCTCGCTTCCCATCCTTGCATCCACGCATCCACCTATCTGCACGCACTATACATAGGTAATGGCATCTACCCTCCTAGCATGACGCAACTCAAGGTCTGCGGTTCCTAACCGTGACTGGCCAGGAGCCGGTAATCCTCGCCTTGCCAATGCCGCTCGTCCATCTCCACAATCCTCTCAATCTCGTTGGCCAGAGATAGCACCCAATGATCGCGCTCGGCGCGACTGCGACATTTGAACACAATTCCCCTGCCCGCGACTCCTAGTTTGGCGACCCGTTTTAACTTGGACCTCTTTCCTTCTTTGTTGCCGTCGCTTCCATCTCCTTTGTCCTCACCACCTTTGGCGCCTTCCGTCTTAAACCATGCCTTGGTGTCATTCTTCCACAGCACGAAACACGTCATCACGTCGGCGTCCTGGCTCGTCCACCCATCTTTCCGATACAGTCTCGGCAAGCCAGCACCACCAGGCTTATTCGCATCAAATGCATTGTTCTGGTACACCAGATCATCATCGACCACCAAGCCGCTGTACACATAGCAGTTCTTCAGATCTATCGCTTCCATACGCTGGTTATGAATATGCTTAATGAGATGACCGGTTATCTTTCTCAGAGCAGCTTGGAAGACAAGCATCTTTCCGCCCGATAAAATGACTGAGCAGCGCTCAAACGTGCCTCTGCGCCGGGGTTTCCGATACAAGGTGCCAGACAGGGTGACAGCACGACAGCTAGAAATACCGCACATATTGTATATCTCCGGACTGGCTTCGGATCGATTGACTTCCCACTTGCGGCCAAACTGCCCGAGATTGGCCTCCATCTCTTCATCTATGTGTAGGCGGTCGAGGTTTATCTTCCGCACGCTCTTGAAAGTATCGGCGTCGGCAGTGGTGCGTCGTTTCCAGTATTTGACCAACTCACGTAGGCGTTTGATCCAGGCTTTGCGCGTATCTTTGCTGTATGTTTGCAAACGGATAACAAGTCCGTTGTCTAGCAAGAGTTCGAAAATGCGATCGTCGTGTGATTTACCAACGACATCTTCTGCGCTGTTAGACTCATCGTCGGCGTCGTCTTGGAAGTCGACATCGGAGTCGGGGGCTGTCTCAAGGCCATCGTCCTCTGGCTGAGTACCCCTTTTAATTTTCCGAACCTTTTTGATACGGCGCATACTGATGTAGCCTTGGGCTTCGGACAGGTTGGCAAGATTTCGGCGTGCTTCTTCCAAGGCCTCTGCGTCACGGCGTTTGATGGTCGAGATGTTGCCGGAGCGCAACCAGGATATGTCACCATCCTGGGTCTTGAATGGTTCGATGTCGTACATCAACGGCATCTTTGAAGTAATTTCGTGAGATGAAGGGATATGTTCTGTGGCCGTGGCGAAAAAGTGTGGATGGGGGGGTGTAGCTTTGGTTGGATGATTGAACATGAGAAACTCGTTTTGAGTGTAGAAGTATAGGCGCTTGAAGAAGTTCTTGCCCATCCTTTGGTGGTGGCCCCGTTGTGAGGTCAGTCGTATGAGGAAACCTTCAATGGGCGGGGGCTCAGGGTGCAGAACGCCCTGCTTGCCGCGGGTTGAAGTCGGGTAGTGATGCTTTGGCCGTAACTCAAGCTCATGCGTGCTCTTCATGGCCATGGAACCATACATCTTCTGTTCGGTCACACCATGGATCCATTCTAGGCGGTCATATCTCCTCCATGCCAGGCCCATTTTAGAGGTCTGCTTCCACATTTGGAGGATTCCGCCCCATTCGGGACTATGTTCAAGCATGTCCATACACTGAGCGATGATCTTGTTCGCAACTGCAAGTTCGGCTTCTTCCGCCCTGGCTATTGCAGTTTCGTCGTCGGTCGCATCCAGAGCGGCATTCTCAAGGCCTTCAAAGGGATGATCTAGTCGAAGCTTGACTCCGAGGTTGGGGACATGGACCAGCAGGGTCTTCTGGCGCTTCCAGCCCATGACATCGCGAAGGAAGGTGTACCATTCAACTGAGTGCGCTGTCGAGCTCGGGCGCATAATGACGATGCGGGTGCCTTTGTGGTAGGGATGCCAGACCACGACGCTTTTGTCCAAAGCGGAATACAGGTTGACGTGAGTGGTCTTGGGATCGAGCCTGATTTCGCGAGTGGGCTTTTTGCGCGTGTGGTCGTCATCAATCTCAGGAATAACTCTGGTCTTGTAGATTTGTAGTCGAAAGCCTTGCTCGTCATCCTTTCCGCCCTTTCTTGTTACCACCATAAACTCTCGCCACTTCTCGATGGTTCTTGTGTCGATTGCTCGACTGGCGTTCTCATCGAAGTCGCGTGGGACATCCTGAGCAGTAAAATAAACCTTGACAAGCATCCTTTCCATCTTGATAATTGTGCCTTGTTGCACGGCATCACGTTGGAAGCGTAGACCTGCAAAGCGCTGCCTTGCGCTTTTGACTCTACGATGCACTAGACGGCCAGTATCAGCGACGTTCTCGCCAATACTGAACTGGACGGCAGGAAGAGTTCGAGTCTTGCGCGAGCCTGGCTGGTCCTGTGGAATTATTGTCGCCGGGCCATGCTGGTCCATCGACGTATTAGGCCGGCTAGATACGGAAGACTCAGTGGGAGGACCAAGGCCGGACAGACTGTCTGGCTGCAGCAGTGGCGTCTCGGAGCTTGTGTCGGGGCGGTTAAGAGTGCTGGTGCGTTGTGACAGAGGCTCGGCCGTGTCTTCTCCTCCGTCCGCGGGACTGGATTCGCTGGACTCTTTCCTGAGGGACTGGCGGGCAGTATGGAAGCTGTCTGATGGTAGAGACTTTGCTGGCTTTTGCGACACGCCGGGGACTGCTGGTAAACTGTCACCCCTGCCATCAGGTGCCTTGTCTGGAGGCAGCGGGATCGCCTTTGCACTCGAGGCTCCAGGCCTCTCCTCCGCTTCCCCATTCCTCTGTGACTGGCCATCATTACGTCCGGGTTCAGCGGGAGGCTGCATGTCGATCTCGGGCGGAGTATCATCGACATCACCAGGTTGAGGAAAACTGACGCTGATTGGAGTGGTGGCCAAAGGGGTTTGAGGGCCAGACAAGGTCCTAGCACGGAGTCCGCTAGGTCCGACCACATTAAAAGAGACTTGCCTGGAGGAGTAGTTGCTCAGCTCGAGCCGGCGGCGATACCACGACTTTCGATTGCTGTTGAGCCAGCCCTGGGGGATTGGGCCGATGAAGAAGCGACGCGTGGTGAGATGTAGATGGTGAGGAGAAGCATGCTTTAGGCGGTGAAACGTGTACGAGTCCTCGTCCAGTCCGGGAGGGCATTGGTTGTTGGCGGCAAAGTTCCCAGCTGGTACAATCCGGTCGGAGCTCGCCATGGCGGGATGGAGAGAGGCTGCATGGATAGAGGTTGCGATTGCTATACATTATACATTATCGATTATTAGCATGTCCAGTACCTACCCTCCGACAGCATTTTAGGGGGCAAGAAGCTTCCTGCCTGCCGCTATGCGGAGCTTCATCCGCGCCTGCTATATAAAGTTGCTGTGGTGTGATTACCATGACGTCGCCGCTCCTTCCCACGCGTCAATCATAGCTTAGCCCGTAGCTTGGCCCCTAGCTCGGCTCGTAGCTTGGCTCGTAGCTTGGCATTGATTGGCATTGATTGGCATTGGACACACCGCGCGCCACAATTCACATACGTAGTAGTGAGTGGGTGCACGTGACCCACTCCAGGTTCTTGGCGATTAACCGTTCAGCACCTCACCTCTTTGCCATAAAACCCACAGCCCCTCCCTCGCCTTCTCTGCCCCTGCCCACAATGTCTGCCATTCCCGCGGGCAAGACCTGGTTCGACACCTTGAAGACGAATTTCAAAGATGTGCCTGTGTCGCCCGACGACGGCGGCATTTCTACGCTTGACTTCCTTTCAGCTGCCGAGGCAACTACGACGCTGTTTGACCTGCTCGGGTCTGTAGCTTTCAAGCCTGTCTCGTCCGACATGAATGGCAACATCAACAAGATCCGGAAGCGCTACAACGCGTCTGCGGCCAACTCGCAGACCCTGCAGGCGCTGTGCAAGACGGAGCTGGCGTCCAAGTCTCACACAGCCACCGAAGGTTTGCTCTGGTTGGTCAGGGGGCTCAACTTCACCGCCCAGGCTCTCCGCAACGACTTGACTCAGAACGCGGGACTGCCGACGACGGCACAGCAGCCCAAGGTGGAGCTGGCAGACAGCTTCAGGGCCGCTTACAAGGGCACGCTGGCGCCGCACCACGGCTTCTTGATCAAGCCAATCTTTAGTGCAGCTATGTCGGCCACGCCGTACAGGAAGGACTTGTACATCAAGATGGTTGGCCAGGGCGTAAGCCAGTCCGAGGTTGATGAGCAGCTTGAGACATGGGTGGCTGCTCTAGAAGAAAGGGTCGCCATCCTGAACGCGTTCTTGGCAAGCCCGGAAGCAAAGTGGTAGTAGGATGGATGACTGTGGTGGCAAGGCGCACACGACGCATCCTACCATGATGCACTCGTTCGCCCCGAGCCCTGTGTACTGGTGTTAATTAAGAAGGCGCCTGACGGGGGGACGGGGGGGGGGGAAGGGGGGGCTTGTGGACGCGTCTGCTGCGTCATCCAATGCCCCGGCCGCTATAGGCTTGTTTTGGTGGCTAGATATATGCCTCCCAGAATATTGCGCTGTAGCCAAATCCATAGCACCGCCGCTATGCAAGGAAAGTGTCGCTATGCAAGGAACATGACGCTGTGCACCGCTCCTCCTCGTCGTCCGGATCAACGGCGGCTTAGCCATCCTTCCTCCGCTCTCGCTCTTCCCGCGCCATCCGGCTATAAGCGCCGAGTCCGACTGCCGCGAGCTTTCGCTCATCCTCTGCTCGATCCCTCGCCTTTTCTTGCAACACCTCCCACTTCAACTCTGGGAAGACGGGGTACTCAATGCTGCCGCCCGCTCTCCAGAAGCACTTTTCGATCTCCTTGATCAGCTCCCCCGCCAGCCCTTTGGTCTCCTCATCCTGCCTCTTCCACTCATCTCGCGCCCTCTGGTAAATCACCACCATCTTTTCTCTATGCCTGTCGACCTGCGCCTTCTCCGCTGCAAGTTGAGGGTTGGACTTGAAATCTGCGAGGGCCATTGATGCCGGCCCGCCTGGCACGAAGTCGCCTGGTTTGGCGCGGTAATCAGGATCCAGCGTCTCGGCTTCTGCCGCGCTGTACCTGACGCGCCGCTTCTCCTCCGCTGGCCAGCTGTGCTCACTGACCCGAATCCATGTGGGTTTCCACCACGGCGTCAACAACACCTTGGCCCTACCAATCACCAGGTTTTGGGTAATGGGTCCATACCAGTTGCTGTCGACGCTCTTGCTCCTATCATCCACATCGCCTTCCACCCACATGTAATTGAAGGGGATCAGCACGCCAGTCCTCTTTTCCTCCTCCGTCAGCTCATACCCTTCCAACGGCAGCACTTTGTCACCCGCAATTGCCACAACGCGCTTCACTGCAATCTTGTTGGGGTCGTGCGGCGTGCGGAACACCACAATCTCGCCCCGCTGTATGTCGTCCTTCTTCCAATGGCCTTGCAGCAGCACCAGCATCTTGTCCTTGGTCTCTTCGCCGTCCCCACTGTCACTGGCGGGGTTGAACAGCGGCCTCATGCTGCCGCCAGTCACAGTCATGACTCCAAAGGGGATGTGCGTGACGGCAAAGGTCACGATGGGCACCCACACAAAGACCCATCCCAAGAACTTTCGTACATGTGGCGGGAGCACCTGCCGCCGCGCCTGCACCTGCGCCACTGTCGGTGCTCGTGCTGGCCGCGCATTTAACAGTTCGGCCGGCGACTCCCTGATCGGCTCAATGGGCCGATGAGACTGAATCGGCGATGTTTTGAACTTTTTCGGCCGCACTTTGCGGAGCGAGTCGCGGATGCTGTTGGACGTCGGCGTAGCGTAGTGGCGGCTGAGCATGGAGGCGACAGAGACAAGCCGGTGCGAGGATGGGCGTCCACGCAGGAAGGAGTGCAGCGCGAACCCTCTCGACGCTGGGGGCATCGCTCTCGACAGACTGCACACACAGCGAGCGAGCGGAAGGTGCCGAGGCCGCGGCCGGACGGAAAGTCAGTGCTAGCACACCATCTCGCTATCTGCGGCACCCGCTCGTCCGCCTGTGTCTTCTGATGCAAGTGTCTTCTGATGCAAGTGTCTTCTGATGCAGGTGTCTTCCGATGCAGGCAGCTTCTAAGCCAGCTGCTTTACCAGGGCCCTGCACCGGGGTGATGAAAGAGGCAGCTTAGCCGACACGCTCCGGATTATCATTTCCGCGTCTTGAAAGGGAAGTCACGTGCGCCCATCCGCGCCGGTGGTACGTAGGCCTAATCTGTCTCTCGGCTAATTAATTAGATCGACGCCGTCGTTTGTGGCTGCAGGTCGGGCAAGGTCTTCCTTCGTGTTCGACACGACGCCCCGATGGCGTTATCTTCAACAACAACAATCAGGAAATACAGATGCTAGCTGATAAATATTAGTCTGATCATGCTCAGGATTCATTCCACCCCCGACTCCGGGCCCGCCTGTGGCCGCTTCTTCCACTTGTCGCCAATGCCACACACTTCAACATGAATAAATAAACAGCATTGCAACTTTCCTATTGTCACACTTCCCCGACCAAGCATGCATTAGCTCAAAAGAAATCTTGCACTCTAATTGTCATTCCCTCCTTCACCCTTGGCCTTCTCCAATGCTTCCATTGCTCTCTTGCTTCCTTGGTCATGCGCTTGTTGTCTTCCTTGGTCATGCGCTTGTTGTCTTCCTTGGTCATGCGCTTGTTGTCATCCTCTTTGGCAACCCACTTGTTCCAAGTGCCCTCGCAGCCATCCTTGCTCCGCTCCCGCTCTTCCTCCTCTTCAGTGGCCATCCGGCTGCTCGCTCTCGGCCTTTGCTTCACTCTGAGCAGCTCATTCCACCCAAAAATCCCGCCGTTCTCATCATGGCCGGGCATGTCGGGAAGCAGGTGAAATCTGGGCGGATGGAAGATCTGGCCATCGTCGTCCATGTGTACTGACACGCGCCCGGCAAAGGCGGGCAGGATATGTTCCCGGACCTTGAGGGGCTCGTAAGCTCGGTTCTCCGACTGATTGGCCGATGGTATCTTGATTGGCGGGAGTAGTGTGGATGCCGATCTGCTCCATTTCCTGGGCGGCGGAGAGTTCTCTCTTGCCTTTGTCACACTTTGAGCCGTGATACATCCATCTCTCTCCGTGTTGTCGCGGCCAATCGGTGCACAGAATGGCGTGCTGCTACCTGGCATTAACTTGGACGAGTCCGGGCTTGTTCGGCCCTCCTGCTGCACCAGAGCCTCGTCCTCCATCTCTGTCAAGTCGGTGCTAGTAGTCGTCCTCGACGCAGAGCTTCCGATTGTGCTAGCGCTGAGCGGCGGTGGGATATACGGATCCTGATGCGAGTGATCGGTGATGACAATCGTCATCCACGCCTTCCTCTTCTGCATGTGGCGACTGATCACCCCTTGCGCGCGTATTCTGGCCGCGCGCAGAGAATTGGTGGTCAAGGTTGGATCCATTCTGGGCGTGGCATACTTGTCGCCCGAAAGTAGCATCTTGCCGTTTCTTGCCGGCCGGCACACAGATTGCAGCACGCCAGAGGGTGATACGTCTTGCGGCGCTCGCAGGTGTGTCAACGAAGGAAATCCACCACGACTGATTGACAGTGCCAAATGTACGTTTGGATGAAGCCCCTCTTTACCCACCAAGTCTCTCAACTCTGCATCTTCATGCTCCTCGTATGAGCGCAAGGCTGACGCATCTGGACCGATATCCCAATGCAAGAACCGCAGAGTTTCGCTGGCCAGGAAAGGCTGTGCAATGGCGCTGCCCGCTCGCACATTCGGCATTGTGTCGCTCTGGACGATGGAGAAACGCCGGAGACGGATCAGCTGAGAGAAGATCTTCGCAAGTGTCTCAAGGCTGGCCATATTTTGGTGTATGAGGCTGAGCTTTTGAATTAAAATCGATGCTGAGCTTGATGCCCATGCGCCAAGTCCCTCATCTGTCACCCCACTGCATTTTTCTAGTCTTAGCATCTGGAGCTGTGGGAGCATCATCAGCGTATCGTCGTTAAATTCGTCCGCCTTGAATGACCTCAGACATAGGTTTTTCAATGCCGGAAGGCTTCCAAACATGCTGCTGACAGCTTCGTGGTTCAGGAATCCCGACGAGGCTCGGGAGCACAGCATTAATGTCTGCAACTGATCCCAATTGCGATGGTGCTGAAGGAATTCATACACCTGACGATTCTCAACAAGGCGAGGCGCCAGCTGCTTCTGCGATTGCGCCTTAACCGAGTCTTTCTCGGCAATAATCCAGATATGCTGCTTCAGTTGTGTCCTGGTTGAGAGCGCATGGGTTAGGCGATTGTATGTGTGATTGTAAACCGGGTAGAAGCCGTCAAAACTCTCCAAATTCGGACACGCCATCACCAGTGAAGCCAGTAGACCCATGTATTCATCGTAGTCGGGATTTGGATTGCCATTTTGACGATAGGGTGGTATAAGAGGGTCTGCGACATGCAAGCCCTTTACTAGAGATGCAATAAAGGGCCTCGAGCGTAGAGTACGTCTCAAAAGAGTCATTCTCGCGCCCTGCTTGATCTTCATCTTCCTCAGCTTGCCAGGATCATCGTCGCCGAGAAGCTCGATGTGAGCGTATAGTTTCCTCTGCGCTGGTAGCTCCCACCATCGACATAACACCTGCAGAGTGCACAAATCTCGCATGTAGCAAGTCGTACAGCTGAAGGACATTTTGCCGACATGCAACAGCCTCAACTGCTCCAGGATGCAGTCGATAACTGATGTTGGCAACCTCTGCCAGTCAATACGAGGGCCTAGGATTCGATCGAGCTTCGACTTGCCCATGCTAGGCGTCTGTTTTCTGCGCCGAGAAGGCGGGCTCGTGAGAACTGGGTCAGAAATGCCCGTTCGCCTGGATGATGCGACCACATTTTCACGCGAACCCTCGGCGACAGTGCCATAATCAGCATTTAATGACCGCCTTCGCCGAGGATAAAACTCCTGTGGTGGTGTTCGCGGCCGAGGATTACCACCATCGTTAACAGGAGTTGTGTCATTGTGAACATGGGATTGGCCGGGGCCACTGGCGATTAATGATCTCACATGGTTCAGTCGGTGTTGAGGGGGGATGTTTAGATGGGTAAGGGCATCGCGAGGGCTCAGGAAATCTCGTCTAACAGGGCCAAACGTCGTAGTTTGCGGTGAGATTCCCAAATTCCCGGGTCCGGCTTGTGGTAGCGAGAGGCGGTGGATAGAAGTCATTGAGGAGTCCGTCATCGCCCATCACATATCCTCTGCGGTTTATTTCGTGCCCGAACAAGAGCATCACTGCCTGATAAACAGAGACGGAAGTCATCTTGATCTGACTTGAGCACAATTCCATTTCTTCGAAGTCGTAGGCCCCGCACCAAGCCTTCTGCGAGGATCTACATCGGCCGCAATCTTGTTTCGTGAAGTCTCACACCCCTTGTAACTCACTTGTTGGGTGGGGCCTTGGACGCACTCCGACGCTGCATGAAGGCCGTGCCGAATCTTAATCGAGCCAATAGTATTAATTCCGGCCGAGCCAAGCTGAATTCGTTCCGTCTTCGCGTGGTTAGCCCCTTGATTAAAACCTTTAGCGAGCCGGCCCAACACTCGCCTCCCGCCGCCTTGCCTTGTTTCATGCTGAGTCCACGACACCAGGTCTTAACTGGAAACGTTGGTCGAGAGTATGACTTTCTGAACCTCGGCGAACACTAATCCTATTGTCGTCGTCGCGGCAATTGATCAGCGGCTCGCCGAGGGGATTACGCAGCTCAATAATACTGTAATTAGTTTGGTTAGTGGCCGTAAAACGGTCTCTGCAGAAGCCTTGCTACCGCAGGGATTTGCCCCATTGAGACAGACGCTGAGCTTGCCAACCCCCCCATGGCATCAAGTTCAGGGATCTTCCTGACTCTTAAGTGCATAATGGTTTCACTGTGGCAGAACACATGCGTTGAGGCGTTTTTGCGCATCAACAGCGACCAGGACTCTTCCGCATCATGGCGTTCAATGGTCCCGCAATTTGTGATGACTTTCGTGCTTCGCCAAAAACTACATTAGAGGTGTCATGCCTTTCCCTGCTGCGCTGTGACTTGGAGCACATGTAGATCGCTTGATCTTCAGCGCCCTTGGCGCTGTTGCCCGCGCTCGCCCTATCCGTCGAATGCATTGTGTTCGCTGTCCAGTCAGTGGTTCAAACATCGAGGCCGGGCCGGTGGATCTGTTGGAGCACTCCAATCAGACCCCGTCTTAATAACTCTTCCCACAGGAGCCATCTCTCCCTCCAGGAGACGCTTGTCCAACTTCTCCAACCGACATGACAAGGTTCAATCGCATTCACCTGCGAGTTGCTGAAAGTTGGATAAGATTAGAGCCGGCGGAAACACGAGCTGGGCGACGATAGGCTTAGCAGCACGTAGCACCAGTGCTGAACCCTGATGTTGATTGCCTCAACTCAGACATTGCGCCTTGGCAGGCTGGCAGGCGCCAAGGCTTTAGCGCGTTACTATACCTGCTGGCTGCTCTCAGTCTGACACTCGAATACACCCTGTGTTACGGCAGTACAAGGTAGTCTTGAACAAATAAACTTTAAGCCTGGTTTTTTCAAACCCAAGTAAAAATTTATCTATTTTGAACCTATTAATTTTTAAATTATTCTAGTCAGATTTGGTAACTTTTTTATTGTTTACACTGGTATTCGTTCACATATCAGACACTCAGAAGGGTCATTGTTAGGCCTGGAATGCCAGTAGGCTGAGGACCCCAAACCTCACTAAAAATACGGGGAATCTTGCCAATAAGGCCAAGATTCAGGCATTCCAATATATATGTGTACTGTCATTCATGACAGGCATCCTGTTGTCAGAAGCAGTTCTTCCAGGCCCAAAGGGGTCATTGCGGCCACTAACAGGCGCTACTTCTTTAGTGGGGTCTTAGCCTCTCTGTGTCTATGCTGAGGCAAGGTGTTGAGCCGGCCGATTCTAGGAGGAGAGTATCATGCACAATCCACGGCAAGTATTGATTCAATACCCAACACCCACGAAGCTGATGATGCCTTCCACTCCTTTGCATTGATTTTCATGTCTGATTCTTTGCTTTGTGAGGGCAATACATTGAACTACAGACACGTAGTCGCGAATAACCCGCCCTCGTCGCACAGAAGTAGATCTCCTACCGGGTCCATCTAAGCTAAGATCTGTCTTCCAGGCGTAGCTACCGGATGCAACCCATGTGGAAGCATATTCAATGGAGAAATTATGAACGAAAGCATAGAGCAGT
The DNA here is from genome assembly GCA_003709865.1 of Chaetothyriales sp. CBS 132003. Taxonomy (NCBI): domain Eukaryota; kingdom Fungi; phylum Ascomycota; class Eurotiomycetes; order Chaetothyriales; species Chaetothyriales sp. CBS 132003. Next base: position 18,226 of record QRBJ01000028.1, on the reverse strand, counting down.
GGACGATTTGTGTCAGCAGCAGTCCACTGTGTGCAAACCGAGATTCCGATCACGTGATACAATCTCCTGATATCATTATCTTGGTATCAATGGGACAATGAGATAGTGGGAGATTACAGTGTGCGCACCATATAAATTCCCCAGTCATCGATGGTGAGGGGCTCCTGATAAGGGAATGCAGCCAGGCTATATAGCGCAGATAGAGCCTCTCAATCTAGGTGACCGGGGGACACGGTCGTCAATTCTCTCTAGTCTTGATCCAGCTCTGTATATACGATCTCTGATCTCTGCTCTCTGCTCTCTTCTCTATCCGCTTCGTATGATCGTTGCTCCCCAAGCCTCATAATTTGCCATCAGACTTCGCAGGCTTGGTGGATAGTTTAGCCAAAATATCGCACGCAGGATAGTCCGCTGAGCCGAACTGTGACTCCACAATGCTGCTCTAAAACACTGGAAGAAAGCTGAAGAAAGAAGAGAGAATAACGTCTCTCGCGGTCAACGACATTCTTTGATATTGGCCGCACCTTTCGCGCCGAGTGAGGCCTTGCTTCACGTTTCCCCTGCAAGTTCTGCCTGTTGTAAGTTCAGAAACTGTGTTGGAACAGAAAAATCGTGAGAAAAAGACCTATAAGCCACTGAAATTCTCTACTTCATGAAAGCCCCACTTGATGATGAGCGTCGGCTGCGTGATCTGTCGACTACTACATCAAGTCTGTCCATCCAAAAGACAGGCAAATATCCACGGCGGTCCAACTGAGAATTGAGTGCTTCCCAGACATGCTCTACGTCACAATTCCGAGACTACCCCACCTCTATTGCTCAAATCAGTGTGGAGACAAACTTTCGATTCACCCCTCTCTGCAAGCCGGGTATCGGTTTTGGCGCCTTGCCACGTGATACATCCATTCAGGTCGTATTCTCACATTTATAAGCAGGCAAATATAGCATTAGGTGAGCGGATATGATAGACAGAGGCAAAGTATATAGACTGCTCTACAAACGGGTGTCTTCTGTACCCCGGCAGCTACCGACACAGATCCTATTCATACAGAGAAGCGTCAACCATGGCGGGACACAAGCCACAACTCACGCTTTACACAGACTCGACCCCAAACGGGATCAAGATCTCCATCGCTCTCGAAGAACTTGGTCTGCCTTACAAGACTGAACACATCGACATTAGCACCAATCGGCAAAAGGAACCCTGGTTCCTGGCCATCAACCCTAACGGCCGCATCCCTGCCTTGACAGACACTTTCGGCGCGGATGGGGAGATGATTCGACTGTTTGAGGGCGGGAGCATCCTGCAGTACCTTGCTGAGCAATATGACACCGCGGAGCACAAGATATCTTTCCCCAAGGGCAGCCGCGAATCATACGAATGCAACAACTGGCTGTTCTTCCAACATGGCGGAGTGGGCCCGATGCAAGGCCAGGCGAACCACTTCTCTCGCTATGCCCCGGAGAAGATCCAGTATGGGATTGATCGTTACGTCAATGAGACACGCCGGCTATATCGTGTGCTGGATACGCATTTGGCCGAGTCAAGGTCTGGCTTTCTCGTGGGCGATCATATTTCCATCGCGGACATTGCAACCATTGGCTGGGTGATCTGGGCTGGTTGGGCCGGTGTGGATATTGATGAGTTCCCACATGTGAAGGAGTGGGAGGAGACGATGTTGGCTAGGGAAGGTGTGAAACGAGGGAGCGATGTGCCCAAGAAGTTGATGATCAAGGAGAGGTTGAAAGACCAGAAGTTCCAAGAGGAGCAGGCGGCCAAGGCCCGTGAGTGGATCCAGCAGGGGATGAAGGAGGATGCTTCGAAGTAAAGAAGCTGCACTTACTGATATGGTAATGATGTCAAGGTCCGTTTGAAGTTCTTGATATAGATGTGAAACCTAGTCATTGCGACAACATGTCTTCTGCTGGAGTGCCCTGCTCAACGTGATCCTCACGCTCGTATTAGAGATAATCTTTCGTATTCGGTTCCGGCTGATTTTGCCAAGGCTTGGCGAGCATCCCACGCACGACGACGTGTGAGTAATGCTCTCCTCAAAAAGCTGAGCAACAACAGCGACGGCAAATATCAAGTCCTGCTTTAACGAACGGTAACATGAAACGTATAGGCGCAGTGGCTTGCGAAACACTTGTCCGATTGAGTTGCAAATTGCGAAAGCGAGCGCGAAAGCGAGCACGCAGGTAGATTAATTCTTTGGGGGCGTTGTCAGCCAAATTTAACTCGCACAAAAGGACAAAGTCGTCATGCTTTTATTCAGGGCTTGACTAGGGTTAGAGGAGAAGCTGCCAAGTCTTCTAGCGCCATTCTACAGGCTAACCGTAAATGGACTGAATTTGCGACCCGGGGTCTGAAAGTTCCGCGAAAGTCCCTGAAAATTAGATAGCTTGATGGTGCACCGCGGCCACTATTTTCCGTTCACCTTCTGTTATCTACCATAGCAATTTGAGAATGCATCACCCCAGGGTATACAGAGTTTTCACCTCTCACCTATTGGCAAGGTGTAATGGTATCTATCACACATGGACCAGGTTGTTGCGGATTAAATTGATATTCGGACGTCATGAGGATTGAACTATTCTAGCCAAACGATGATGGTAGGCGGATGAAAACCGGAGCGCATTCGTCCGGCATTAAGAGAGGTATGGGATGGGGGATAATGAGTCCGAGCCCGAGCAGGCTCGGGTTTTCCAAGGATCGCCCGCGCCCGATTGGTGGATTTAATCCAGAGTCAGCCCCACGGCGATTATGCAGAACTTGAGTAACAGGCGGCGTGAGCGTTATGCACCCTGGACACATTATGAAAAAATGTTGCTGAGATGTGCCTTGCAAGATGCATGCACCCACCACCTCTCGTTATTGTGATAGGACCCCAAGCTAATAACCGAAAGCACTGCCTGGGTAATCCGGGGCGCTTTGGAAGTTAGTTACAGAAATGGTAGTAGTTTTGCGATCTACATGGCTTTGTTCCAGGCATCTACAATTGTGTCACTGGGCTGTCGTGCGCAATGTGTTTCGCAAAGCCTTCTTTAATAAGTGACCGAGTCCTTTTGCAAGGGGCGGGATTAGGCCCAAAGGCTAGGCGGTTAGGCGGACTCAGCCCCTAGAAAAGACGGCTGCCTAACTAGCGCCCAGCCGTAAAACAAAGCGGTGTCGTGAGTTAAGCGTATTCGCAGGCAGCTTCGTTTGCCAATATTGGAAGTGTGGCATTGTTTGATTTCATGCAACTGCATCGACTTCCATACAGGGAAAGTACACCATTGCTTTTGCGCTTGGTCGAGTGGCCAAATCGCTAAGTCAAAGTTTCGCATACAGATGCAAACGAATGAAGTGATTAGTAGAGCAGCCGGAAATGGAATGTGCAGTACGAAAAGGAAAATTGGTGAGCTGGACCATCGAGACTGGCGGCCCGATGACAGGTGTTGCTGGCAACTGGCGATGAATTTCTCAGCAATAGGAGTCACATACAGTTTGTAGCAACCTGATCAGGTAATCGTTGGACGGATACCACGTTGGCCCGTGTTGCATGACTGTGTTGCCTGGGAGGCCGGGGTGGGATGATGGATGCCTGACTTTACGGCGGCGTTCGCACGAATACGACCGGAGGAACATGTGTGCGGTTCGTATGTGCGCGCTCACTCGGGTTTTACGCAGCGCTCCGGGTCCGTAAAAGCAGCAGAGGCGGCGCCAGGGTGTGGGGCGTGTCATCCTAACCTTGTCATCATCATGCCCCTAAGCCCGATGCGGGATTCTCACTCGGACAGATGTTGCCGCTCATCGCCCATAACTATATGTCCGAGCAGAGTTTACAAAAGATTCAGGTTCCCACCTGCATCAGTTCCATCTTTCTTCACCACACCAACACCATTACAATTGAATAAGTAGCGAAAAACATTGGACTCCAGCATACGAAGCATCAAGCCACTGCACCACTAAACTACTCCACCAAATTTATGACTCAGTCATCGATCACTATGCTCAAGTCAATTACCTTCAGCAGCTCCACGAGCGCAAAGCCTGCTCAATCCATGTACAGTCGGCCTCAGAAGAAGCCAAGGATGAGCATAACTCAAACCTACTTCCTTGCTCACAGTGCCCGCGGCAAGCTCTCCAAGGAGGCTGCCCGGCCTGATCACGATCTCCGCCTCTTGGTCGGACACGCCAACATGCTTGATTCTCTGATGCTCGATCTCGCCAATGCAGAGCAGGAACAGGAGAGATGGTTCAACAGGAGCTTGAGCGAGTCCGACGAGGAGGAAGAGGAGAGCGTGGACCATGTCGGAACGATCTTGGAGGAAGAGGAGAGCGAGGAGAGGGAAGCGGAGGATATCACTCGGATCACAGAGGCCGAAATCGAGTCTGAGGATGACGAGGAGAACACACTCACACGCACAGTCTCCCATCACTCTCCACCAGCACTTAGCCAGGATCTGGACTCGGACTCAGAAGACGACGAGAGCATGCCTCCCTCACCACCCCAGACAACCATCCAACTCCTGAGCGAGAAGCAAAGGCAGTCAATTGCTACGACATCCTACTATGACACCAATGACGCATCGATACTCTCACCTGTGGAATCGGAGACCTTCGAGCAAGAAGGTTTCTACCTCCCTTCGAGGCAACAGCCAATCCAAATCGCTGCCTATTAGAGCAGGTGGTTGGCTGTCCTCAAAAGTCCATCGGTTGAGATTTGAGCGTTCTAGTCACCTTTGCATGGTGGTCATTACTACTGGTTACCGCATGAAACATCTAAACAATGATGAGGAACAGGCCAGGGACAAGGCGCTCAGCATCGAAGGAGCTTGGCGCGTTTGGTCGATTGTTGGACACAGTAGTCGTGGCTGAAATGCCAGCCTGTGGAAGACAATTCGACTCAGCTGCGCTAGCTGGCCTTGCGATCAACGACTTCGCCTCGTCCTCTACTCTACTCTCAATGTACTCTACCATGTACACAATGCTCCCTTTGTGGTTGAGCCAAAGCAAAAATTGCATCATCTGAAACAACTCATAGTACTCTTCTTCCATCTTTTCCCTCTCCGGCCGTTTCTGTGAGTCCATGAATATGTTTTGATGTAACACTTGGCAAAATTTTCATTGATCTACACAAAAGGCGTATCGGAATACGCCGCATCCGGTGCTGAGCTCAGAGGCACCAATCGCGTCTAGCCCGTCATACAAGGTAATGCGGTGAAGTAAAGGTCTCCGCAAGCGGACGAACTTATGATTGGTAATAATCGTGCCCCGCAGTATTTGACATGCTGACATTTCGTAGGCCTGCCCTAAGTCATCATAGCTTGCCCGTCAGTCACCGTCTTGATCAGCAATCCATTCCGTTCTCCGACATGCCAGACTTGCACGTCACCGACTTTTGTCAGCTATCTCACACAAACACGGGACCTATGATCGCTTGGCGTTTGATCGCATTCAGCCCCCACATAAGAAGATCTTTGTGTCATGAGCCTCTTAGAGTAATCCTTCCAGCACGCCCTCAGCCAAGCATTGCTTAAAGTTCTGTTGATGTGGAAGGAATTACCTGATTTGATTGCTTACCATAGCAAGAGTGTTAGCCGCACTCACGACATACATCGCTCTGGGCTGTGCTTGGTGCACCTAAAGAGCTGGCTTCCTTTGGGGCCAGGCCAGCCGGCGATCCAACGATGCTCACGAGATCACTACCGGTAAGTGAATGAGCACATGAACAAACTTCACCGCGCAAGTTGAAGTTGTCCTCAAAGAACTATGCAGATTTGAACTTTGCATAATGTTGGCTCTAGGTCGTTCTCCGGGGTTAAGTGGCACCCTGCACGGGTTCTGCGAAAGACCGAGCGCGACGCCGTTCCGGCCGGTCCGTTGCCCTTTGGCCTACAGTTTCATAGCAAACACCACAAGTTGAGAGCCTCGGGTACGACCCCTCGGGCGATCGTCTCATCGCGTTGACCGACGACCGATCGCTCTTCACTTTGCCGCGCGAACCTTCTTTTACTGAACCGCTTTTTAAGCTACTCTTGGTGCACGTAAATCGATCTCTCTTTGTCGGAGAGTTTTTATGCACTTGACACGTGCCCACTTTTTTCTCGCCGATTGAAGCGGCAACAATCTGTTCTTCAGACAGACATCCCATGTGGGTGATGCAGCCCCGCTGCCAACGAGTCAGACACAGGAAACCCCATAACCGGCGACCTTAAACTTCCAGTAGCAATTCTGATCAACCCATTCTCGACTTTGGAGGCCTGCATCCGGGGAATACCAGAGTAGCTACAAGGATTGTCTTGCTGCCCGAGGAGGCCCCATCAGCTCCCCACCTTGGTCGTTCACACGACCAATTCCGGTAAGTTAGGTATCCGATTGCCCTCGGTTGCTGGGCGCCGGATCGCCGGAGGCCGATCAGGCCAGAAGCTCGGGCCTGCCGCAAGCCAGCGTTGCATTCCTTCAACCAATCAATCCAGTCTCGACGTTGCATTTCTTCACCCAATCAATCCAGTCTCGACTTTCCTTTTTGAGGTTCAACTGCCATCCTGCCACAAGAGCCACACAACATTCAACTTTACGTGGCTCCAGCCCCACCTGCACCTGCTACAGCTATGTCTGACGGTTATATTACAAACCCCGTATGCTATACTATGATATTATCATGTGATATCAATCTAAAAGCCCAAATCCTAAGGATAAGGCAGGTATCAAATCATCCTATGCTTGGTAAACATTAGCACCTTAGTGCTTAACTACCTACCTTAATAATAATAATATTCGTCCTAGGCTGGCCTTCAAGGCCTGTATAGACTACTCCTAGAGTGAAGGGAAAAACCTATACGCTGTATAGTAAAACCCAGTGTTACTGCTCCCTTGGGTTGCAGCCGGCTGTGGTTCACCGGCTCCTCGCGTGCGGTTTAACTACCTACCTTAGTATTGCACTAAAATACATAGTAAAGTGCTGATTTCGCTAGGGGACCTCCGTACATACAAGTACAACTCCATAGTACAGTATTACTGCAAGGGCCGAAGCCCCCCTCATTGATTGGCGAAAACCTTAAATCCGATTGTGAGAAGTGTTCTGAGGGAAAGAAACTTTCGGCTCTTCTAACGTGTAATGGTAATACCCTTCTGGCTGCTCTAGAATAGGAGGGCTGTCAGCGTTCATATGCTTCCTTATCTGCTCGTCCGTAGCTTGTAGCTCCCCCCCCACCCCCGGCATCCCAACACTTCATTCACCAGATTTCTCTCGTTCTGCATGTTCTTTTGGCCGTCGGCTATCAGAGCGAGAGAGAGAGGCAGAGACGAGGACTGGCAGGAAAGGGTTAGATTCAATTTGAAACTCTTCATTTCATGGCACCTCCTGTATGTAGTTTGCCGGCACATTCCCCTTTTCGCCTGTCCCCATCTTTTCAACATCCGCCCACCCGTCGCCGTCGCCCATGCTGATCAGGATGAACCGATCCCCCTGCTCCATACTAAATTCCAATTCTGACTGCGCTTCATACGCGTACAGGGCCTCGCAGTATTTGACCTTCTTTGCTCCTCGCTTGGGGGCGACAACTGGGCCTTTCTTCTTGGTGGGCTGCGTCGAATTGAGGGAGGCGGTCGAGTTGGAATGCGACGATTGGGGCCGTTCAATGGCAGGCGTGGCTTGGGGTGATGGGTTGACTGCTGGGATTTCTTCAAGGTAAGCGGTTGGCACCAGGCCTTCAGGACCACCAAACCCGGCTTTTACTTTCGTCCAGCCTCCATCTGGAAAGGCAAGGGGGCCCAAGTGTTAGTGTTCGTGTGGCTACCATGGGGAATGGCCAAGGAGGAACTTACCGTCGCCTTCGAGGATGGTGACCTCCTTGCCCTCATCGACGCTCACCTCTCCATCGTCCCGCTTTTCATATGGATAGAGCATCCTGCCCTTTCTCTGAGGCGCTGTATCCGCTGATGGAGAAGAAATATATGCAGCCGGTGGGGGAGCGACAATCCTGTTCCTTCGCGGACGCGCCGAAGAGGCTAAATCATTGTTTGGCGGGGCGGCCAGGGGCGATGGCTCGCTCGTCTCGGAGTTGACTGTGGGCACACTTCTTGGTGCTACGGCTACTCCGGCCACTGATCGTGTTGCGGAAGCAGCATACCCTGAAGAAAGCGAATTCATCGTGTCTTGCCTGGTCAGGGAACTGGCATCTGAGCCATTGGTCGTGATGGGTTGCGCCGGCGCTTCGACCGCGGCGCCGGCCGCTGCCTGCCTCTCGACTTTCAGTCTCTTCCTCTCCTCCTTGGTCTGTTCACCTGGACACTCTGCCGGTACCTTCATCTGGCATTTGCTGTGGCAGGTGAAGCCACAATCGGTGCATATGGAGCCTTTGGCGGACAGACCCCAGATGCGGTCACCGCAGAAATCACAGTTGGTCGGGATCTTGAAGGTCTCGGACTTGAACGTGTGGGACTTGCCGAACAAGGAGAGATCGCCAACAAGACTGAGGATGGTAGATGTCTCGACTTCTGCCGTGAGCAATTTGCGCTCAAGCATGTGAAGCTCTTCCTGCACAGCAAATTGCGAACGCACGCAGTCGACCTCGTCACGCTTGTCGCGGCCGCTGCGAATGTTGTCGCGGGCGCGCTTGACGTTCTCGAGCTCTCGTCGCTTCTGAGTCGCCGGCGGCTTCAGCTCATTAACCAATGGCTTGGACTTGGAGAGAATGTTTCGAAGAAAGATCTTGGAGGTCTGGTCCACGGCCATAGCATCCGAATCCAACCAGACGGGCGATGGCTCAAAGATGAAATCTGGCGGTGGCGTCCATTGGATGGCATTGTGCCGGACAAACATGGACGAGTCGAGGGAGGGATTGTTGCGTGGGATGGCTTGTAACAGATGTTGGACGTGTGAATCGGAATTGCGGAGCGTGGCCGACTCGAGCTGGGCGGCCAGTGTCCAGATGGCATTCTGTTTGGCCGTGCGCGTCTCAGCCAGATCCTGTAAGGAGTCTAGCAGCTCGGGCACGTATTCGAAGTAGTAGCATTCCTTCAGCTTGTTGGTGACATTGATGCCGATCAGATAGGTGTTTTTGATGTTGTTCATCTCCATCAATTGCTGGTTGTAGGCCGATTGTGCCTTGGATTTGGATCCATCAAACGAATTTTCAATCTTCTTCCGTCTCGACTCAACCTCCGCGCACGAGCTGTCATACTTGGCCTTTAGCTTCTTCAGGTCCGAGTAGGTCGAGTCTCGCTCTTTGATCAGCTTGGCCTGATACTCTGCATGGCTCTTGCGCAGCTCTTCCAACCTTTTCTGGGCAAATTCCAACGGATTGGCGACCTGGCTGATCAAGTCTTGCCCGAACTTGAGATGGTCGCCTGCCCTGGCCTCGAGCGTCGACAGCTGTGTCGTCCAGGTCGTGAGCGAGGCCGACTCGAGCGAGCCGGGGGTCAGAGCCGGAGTGTCTCCCACACTCAGGCTACTCGACTTCTTCGCCTTCCTGTCGTAGTATTTCTTTGCCAGCGCTGTCAGCCGTGCGCTGTACTCCCTCTCAATGGCTGCCCGTTCCTGGTAGAACTCCTGTATTTCCCCCAGCCAGGCGATGCCATTTGTGAGCCAACCATCAGCCGGCTTGAAGCCGTCCTTGAGTTCTGCCCCGAAGCTGACGGCCTCGCCCTCGGCCATAACTTATCGTGCGCGCAGGCAAGCCGTCGGCCTCACCGCCGCCATCAAGGGACAGAGACTACGCGATTGAAGGAGACACTGGAGTCACTTGGGGCACTCCATCACATCGCCTCTCAGCACTAGTCGCCTTGAAGATGCAAGTCCCACGGAAATGCTTTCCATTTACTGTTCTGCGGGGGAAATAAGCCGCACGCACTGTGCGGTGGTGGTGCGCCGCGCGTTGGTGCTGCTCCGCACTGTGTGATCTCGGCGGGGCAGCTCGCGGCGGTTGGCTGATTGTCCAGTAACAAGGGAGTGTTATTTTTGGGGCCTTGCCCACCGCCCGTAGTTAGGAGTTAGGCACCGCACAGGCCCCTCTCAAAGGCCTGCTGAATGCTCTCGACGCCGGCAAATTTAGGTGATCAACAACACGAAATTCCACGGCACGAGAGTACGCTCTTCAGCCACTAGGTCGGTAGATATCTACCTAGAGCACAGACAATCCAACCGACGATCGCCTCGAGACTGTTGCAGCCTCGGCATCGCACGCTTAGTATACTGTGGTAGGGTGCACCGCCTGCGGTCCGTCACCGCCGTCTTCTGCCTGCGCCCTTGTTCCTTCACTCGACCCTCACCACCCATACCTCATCTCTTGCCATCAAAATGCCGGAAGGTGAGGCCACGGCCGGCTCGCTGGCGGACCGCATCACCAAAGCCGAGCCGTCGAAATCCTCGTGGGCTGATGATGTCGACGACACGTCGCCGACAGAGACCCAGCCGGCCAGCAACGGCAAGGCTACAGAGATGGGCCAGCTAGACGGAGCCGCTGCACCCTTCAACGGCTCTGCTCTGCATGAGCCCGACTATGATGTCGAGATCAAGCTGGCCGACATGCAGGCCGACCCTAACAACCCGCTCTTCTCGGCCACCACCTTCGAGCAACTGAACCTGTAAGACGCAGCCTGGAAGACGGCGGCACGGACGAGAGCTGACTCTGCCAGTAAGGAAAGCATCCTCAAGGGCGTGCTCAACATGAACTTCCGGAGACCGTCCAAAGTGCAAGCGAAGACGCTCCCCCTCCTGCTGATGAACCCTGCCCAGAATCTCATCGGCCAGTCGCAGTCGGGCACGGGAAAGACGGCGGCATTCGTGCTCAACATCCTCTCCAGAATCGACCTGTCCAACGAGCAGATGCGCAAGTCGCCCCAAGCTCTGGTGCTGGCCCCGAGCAGAGAGCTGGCTCGCCAAATCCAAGGCGTCGTCAAGGTCATGGGCGGCTTCTTGGAGGGCTTGGAGGTCGAGGCCGCGGTGCCTGTTGATGCTGCGCAGCGTGGCAGAAAAATCGAGGCTTCCGTCGTTGTTGGCACGCCCGGCACCGTCCAGGATATGATCAGAAGACGGACATTGGACGTGCGAGCACTCAAGGTCTTGGTTCTCGACGAGGCCGACAACATGCTGGACCAGCAGGGCCTGGGCGATCAGTGCATCAGAGTCAAGCAGTGAGTTTACCAGTAGTCATGTGCGTGTGTGCACACACGGCCAGCTGACAGCGAGTCAGGATGCTTCCCAAGTCCGTGCAAATCGTCCTCTTCTCCGCCACATTCCCCGACAACGTCGTCCTGTACGCACAGAACTTCGCACCCAACGCCAATCAAATGACCCTTCGACATGAGGATCTCACTGTCGAGGGCATCAAGCAGATCTACCTTGACTGTGATAGCGACGAGGCCAAGTACGACGTGCTTGTTAAATTCTACGGCCTCCTGACAATCGGCTCCTCCATCATCTTCGTCAAGACTCGAGACACGGCGCTTGCCATCGAGAAGCGAATGACTGCCGAGGGCCACAAGGTCGTGTCGCTGACCGGTGGCTACGAGGGCTCCCAGCGCGACTTTATCATCGACGCCTTCCGCTCCGGCCAAGCCAAGGTTCTCATCACCACCAACGTTCTTGCTCGCGGCATCGACGTGCAATCAGTCTCGATGGTCGTCAACTACAACGTGCCAGACAAATTTGAAGGGCCGGGCAGAACGGTGGCCGACCCTCAGACCTATCTCCACCGCATCGGTCGCACCGGCCGATTTGGCCGTGTCGGTGTCGCCGTCACGTTTGTCAGCAACCAGAAGGACTGGAAGCTGCTGATGGACATCCAGAAATACTTTGGCACGGAAATCCAGCAGGTTTCCACCGAAGACTGGGATGAATTGGAGGAGAAGGTCTCCAAGATCATCAAGAGCTCTCGAGCTGGCACCAACTTCCAGGGTGCCAATATGACCATGACCAGCTAGGTACTGGTGTAGCATCATTATCAAGACATACGCCCCGGGCATGGTGGCCCAACCCGGTCATGCAGTCTCGGCCTTTCAGCACAATTCAAAGGGCAAGCGGGGCGACGACAGCGTGTGAGCTATCAAAGAACTACAAACCGAGTCCATAGAGCCATGAATGATACCCAGAATGAGGATCGGACGCCAACAGTAATGAAGGCCATGATCGCCAGTCCGCAACTGCCCCTCACCTACGTTACCCACGGACAGTGAACTGCTCTAAGCATGTTAGCGTGGTTACATGAGAGCTGCCAGCCAATTGTCTCCTCCTACCTTCAGACTTCCCTGCTTTTGGTCGCGGTTGACTAATACATTCTCATGATCTTTCTGGAATGCCTCCCCTTCTGCCTGGACCCACGAGGCCAACAACAATCGCAGACTTTCTGTCCAACAACAATCGCAGACTTTCTGTCCAACAGCAATCGCAGACTTTCTGTCCAACAACAATCGCAGACATTCTGTCCAACAACAATCGCAGACATTCTATCCACCCTCACAGGCGGTGCTGATCCAAGACGCATCATCGCCATCCACCATCAAGGCCTTGGCCATAAAAGACTCACCGAAGCTGTCGTGACTGACGAAAGCTCAATGCATCTAGGTCTAAGCGAATATGCTTACTAAGAATTAGGCGAGGCTGAGTTCCCATTGATTAAGCTGTCACGGCCTCCCGTTGGAAGACAGACGATAGAGCTCGAGATATTTTCGCTCACGTCCTACCCATCCCACGATGCTCCTTCATATGCCTAACGGACTGAAAGCGAACTGAGGAAGGCCTTTGTGATCTGCAACAACAGCAACTTGATGTTATCACCCAACCTCAAGATCGCCCTTCATCGTCTTTGGCTTGCGCATAATCCAACGGATCCCGCTAATGAGCCCGACTGTCGTCCGTATTCATGGAATGATTTCATTAGTATTAATCAGAGGGATTTCAAGGAACGAGAACTTCAAGTCTGCAATATGGCCGACATATTCGCTCCGGCTCCAAGGACGACAGTGTGGCTGGGCCCTGCAGACCAGCTTGCTAACGAGATGCTTCTATCAATCCCGAGCCTCGCTGATACTTTATCCCGTCAAAAGAGCGTGATATCTAGTGCGCAGCTTTCTGATCTCGGCCTCTTGGATCATGCAATTTGGGGATCACTCAGCCACTGCTTGCACCGACTTGGGTTCAAGCGATTATGGGGGTTACAAGATGTGGTGCTTGCCCCTCAGGTCCATCTAATTTGCGGCGAGATTATGATCAAATGGGAGCACCTAGCAGCAACTGGATCTGAAACGCGGCATGCCACGCTCCTTCCTACCAGGACTCTAGTAGCCAATGTGTGCATTCATCCTGCCGCTGGTCTTCAATGATGTTGTTTTACTACCTGCTGTTGCCAAAATATTCAAATCTTTATGTGTTTAAGGCATCTGGTGACCCACCAGAGTTCCGACCGGAAGTTAATTTTGGCGCCAAGCTCTCAGCCTAACGTCGCTTTAACTTAGGTTGAACGAGAAACCAATCAAAGCGCTCCATTTCGCGACTTCCACTTAACCCTTAAATTCCCTTGGCATATTTGCTCAGTTTGCACTTTATTGACATAATACTGATTTCGAAGCAACTTGATTTCCAAATAAGCATTAAGCAGGATAGCTTACAGGAAGCTTTTGATCAGCAAACGGCAGCACTTGTCCATAGCAATTATGTAGAGACTCGTCGGGCTCCCTCTCGACGGAAGAATCAAGATTCTAAGCAGAGGAGTGCATAGTAGAAGTACTCTGTCAGGCCTAGAGTGGATTCAGGGTTGCTGGAGCCAAAGGCTTTGATTGGCTGAAGCACGGGCAGAGGTGGGGCCAAATTTGTCGTGGATCAGGGCGCAAATGTGCCAAGAGAATTTCGACTGGTTTCACAACTGTGGAGTCATCAAATGGGGCATGATGATTGGTTGGTCGTTCGACAACTCAACTTCTCAACACGCATTACCACAAACACATTATTCAGAGGCTCAACCCACTCAAGCCCCACCGGTATGGCTCACCATGTGTCGGAAAAGCGATCTTCAAGCTAACCTCTCTACACTCTCTATGAAGCGGCTAGGGCTTTACGATCCTGCGGAATAAATTGTTGCCTCTAGTGTGAAGGTCTTATGTAGCACCTGAAGGCTCCGACCGTTTCTTTTGATTATTACTTCTTCCTTGTTGCCGACCCTGAAGGAGCTGCTCAGAAGCTTGAGCCGCTTGGATTTCACCGATTGGGTCTCAATCCCCGCTACCGCTTCATGACTGAGATTCTGAATAACTCTGTTCGGCTGGCACACCCGTCAGATATAGCTAGGAACGATAAGGAGGAAAAAGAGCTGCCTGCAGCAGTTCTACTATCAGCAACCAACTGGAGCTACCCTATCGACCAGCTCAACCAGATGACAGATATCCTCCCTCCTGTCTCATTAGTTGCATCCTCATTGATTGATACTTGGCTGAATGCAGAGACTCTGGGCTTGCGACAATTGGTTCGGTGTTACATTGCATATACGGCTGAATATATTAAGCAAACCGGAGTTAAAGACTTCGAGGCTCAACTGCAACATCAGTATCAACGGGATATCTGGCAGGCATATAAGGAGGGAACTCTCTTTGGATCGGAAAGATCTGAGTGGGTGAAGCGGAGGCAGGCTGAGCTACAGTCTGACCCAGATTAGGAGCCTGAGACCCATAGACGAATTGAATCCAGTGGCCTGATCAACCATTTTGAATGGCACCCCCTGGCGCAACTACATCCGAGCAACCAACTGTCAGTTACAGTGCCTTGATACCAGAAAATTGTCATGAATGCTTCCATGCTAAGCTGCGATCGAGGTTCAAGCTCTCCAGCCCATAAACACAACCATAGCCTACCATCCTGCCTCAGCCAGCAGCCGTCATGGCAAGGTACCTCCGGATGCCTATATTCTCTCGCCTTCGAGGTTCTCAATCCCTACTGTCAACCTATTTGAGAGAGGCATACTTCTGTGATGGAGGGAATACAACTGCCAGTGTCGTGGCGAGCTCGCACGCGCGCCTCCTCTTAGCAGCCCCGAGAATACAATTAATCTCGAGTCTGCCTGTCATGAATGACAGCACATATATATTTAAATGCCTGAATCTTGGCCTTATTGGCAAGATTCCCCGTCTTTTTAGTGAGGTTTTGGGGTCCTCAACCTACTGGCATTCCAGGCCTAACACTGCCTCACCAGCGCTTTTTTGGGCAGACCGGCGACCTGATTTCACGACAGTGGGACTGTAGCGGCCAGTAGGCCCTTCCGAAAGTGCAGCCCAAGACCTAATCACAGAAATGTCTTGCTCCCTAATTGATGCGACAGTAGATGCGCTGACATAGCACTTGTGCACACCACAGTGCGATATTGGCCAGTATCTGTTAGAATATTGTGCACATGGAACACAGACTACCAGCAGCATGCTACTATCAGGTCATTGTTGATGCCTACATGATCCCCTAACCGCCAGTACAAACAGGGGATTGCGCCTATCACCATCTCTCAGTCTCGCATCCTGTCCCTTATTGCTGCTGTCACACCTCACTCCCATATCCCTGGTCCACAGGGTTGTCTGCTCTTACCATTTCCCCAATATCCGGTCACAAGCGCAAGTGCGTAAAGCCCTTTGAGATAGTTTCCTCCATGCACGCCTCCTGCTGCGACTTGAACGTCATCCCACCCAGAACTATCCCTGCTGAAATCCACAATTACATCCGAGTTAACGACCTCTATTTGGCCACCTGGTCCACCAGGCTTGGTAGCTCAATGAGACCAACCACCACCATAGGGTAGGGACAGGGGAGAAGGGGATGAAATAGACACAGACGAGGCAGACACAGCAGCCTCACCTGTAACACAGCTGAGGTTCATGTGTATGATCGATCATTCTGGTCACGACAGGGCCAATTGGAAAATCTCTTCGCATATCGTGTATTGAGCAGCCACGCGATTAGGAACCCGGCGAGGAATCAGTCTTGCACACACGAGCAGATGGGTTAGATGTTTGATTTTGGCTAGTTTGGGTGTCTGAGACGAGAGTTGATGAATCATCAGCCAATGGAAGATCAGAGGTGAATCTAATCCTGGCTCTCTTATGGGCTAATTCCAACATTTATCATCCACTGTATATGGAACTCATTCGAAGGAACGCAAGTAGAGAGATGAGGGCAATATTTTCTGTCGATTGCGGAGAGACAAGTTTCGGAGGATTGCTATTCCACGACCTACCTTGTGCTACTCGCAGGCCCGCATTGTTAGGCCTGGAATGCCAGTAGGCTGAGGGCCCCAAAACCTCACAAAAAGACGGGGAATCTTGCCAATAAGGCCAAGATTCAGGTATTCCAATATATATGTGCAGTCATTCATGACACACATGATCCGTCTCGAGACCCACGCCGTGTGACACGGTTCGCGCCTGCTAGCAGAATCAATCATATGTGGCACTCTGGTTGCTTTTCCTTGTCTTACTAATGACTTGCCAGGGACTGCCGCTTCCATGACGGTTACAGGGCGATATCTCGGCGAAGATCCCAAATCGGACCTACATGGTATATTTTACCAAAGAGTGGCTCGAAAACTTTCTGCAACAACACAGACTGCCAGAAGACACTATCTCAAACCAGTGTCATCGACCCGGGCTTTTCTTGGGGCTTTGGAAGAAATAGAAGCGCTAGTTACGTTCTTGTTCCAAGATTGTATGGCGTGTTTTTCTTTATTTTCAGCGTTATATGCATTCCAGGCCTTGTCTTCCCTATGATGGATGTCTTTTTCGACCGGCGAAGGATAAGCAACGCACGGCACTTCCATCATCGGTCTTCTGCTTTTTGCCTTTTTTGATGTGCTTCATATACCTACTCATTTTCCCGACTAACGCTGCCGGGTATGGACTGAAGATTACCGGAAATCGGGAGGCAGTCGTGGCATATGATCTCAATTGCACGGCATTGCATGTTGCTATGAGCTCTTGGAGGAACTTCTTAGATGTTGGTGATTATGGACGAGCTACAAGAACAGCGAGATTATGGTTCAATACCTAAGCTTTGGGGAGGGCTGTACCCAGAATATCAGGCCGGCAGGGCCTGGGAGTGGAGGGGAGTCGATATCAAGAGGGAAAAGGTCGAGATAGAGGGGTCATGAGAGAGTAGAGAGAGAAAGAGAGATACGCAGGAGAGAGAGAGAGACAGGAAACTTGAAATAGAAGTTAATTGGACGTGGGCCGTCCCAACTATCTGGGGAGTCTGTTGTTTTTGTGTTACGAACTAAGCGAATGATGAGCCTTAGTTGCTCTGCCGTGCCAAGCCTTGGCAAACGAATGGGCGAGTTGGCACGTGACACCGAACGAATATTGAGTGTCTCCGGCGGCCACATTTTTCCAAAGCCCAAGTTTACATCCGGTGTTTGTCAGCGCCCCCATGTAGCACTCATACTCACCGGACCAACTAAGCCTCATCTGAATATTAGTATCCAAAATGGTAGGTCCATGATAATCCACCCAGCCAATGAACGAAAAGGAGATCATCAAAGAATCTTCACGACTTCCACTATGTAAGCCGCAATTTTTGATTTTTTCCTTCTCACAAGGTCCATGCCGACTTCTCAACCTTCGACACCACCACCATTACCAAAAAGTCCGCATACGAACAAGTCCACGTATCACTCCAGGCCCTCGTCGATGACCAGCGCAACTGGGTCTGCAACACGGCCAATGCCGCCTCCCTTCTCTGGCACCTTTTCCACTCCCTCCCTGCCCCGTCCAATGCCGTCAACTGGGCTGGCTTCTACGTTATTGATCCCAAAAAGCAAGGTCAGCTGATCCTGGGACCGTTCATGGGCAAGGTGGCTTGCCAGACTATCGCGATTGGGAAGGGTGTGTGTGGCACGGTAGCGGCACGGCGGCAGACTGCCGTGGTGAGGGATGTGCACGACTTCGACGGCCATATTGCCTGTGATGGAGATACAAAGAGTGAAATTGTGGTTCCGATTGTGGTTGGCGAGGAGAAGCGCCTGGTTGGCGTGATTGATGTAGACTGCAAGGAGGTGCAGGGTTTTGATGACGAGGATAGGCTAGGGTTGGAACGTGTCGCGGAGTTGTTGGCTGAAGCGTGTGATTGGTGATGACTGGCGCTGGCTGATGATGCAGAGGAAGAGGAAGAGGGAGAGGAAGAGGAAGAGGAAGAGGAAGAGGAAGAGGAAGAGGAAGAGGAAGAGGAAGAGGAAGAGGAAGAGGAAGAGGAAGAGGAAGAGGAAGAGGAAGAGG